>JAQFYB010003924.1:0-17771 GCA_034694085.1 Pogonognathellus longicornis | reverse complement strand
ACATTGTGACCGTTGTCAACAAGTTTTTCCACAAGAGGCCATACTGCTATTCTGTGACTGTACGATGATAAACCAAAGTAAAATAAAATATTTGCACTCTTTACCACATTTTGCACACAAAACACACTCAACACAACTAAAATAAATTTGAATTGCATTTTTGCACAGCAGACTTTTATAGCTTTTGTAGCCTATAAAATAGCGTTTCCCTTCCCTAGACTATATATAAAAAATGATTTTTCAGTTGAGATTTTATTTTCACTGGACACTGGAACACTTTAGTGTAATTATTAAAATAGTTTTGTTGATTTGTGTAGTTATTTTTCTTATTAGCTGTTAAAACTTACATATTTCTTAATACAAATATTTCAGGTATTACTAAAATTGTAGGGTCGTACGTTTATTAAGCTTTCATTATACCAGTAAAGTAAATGTGATTACGTATTACTCTAATATTTTAATTATCATGAGATTGTATAAAATAAAATTGATTTTGTTTAATAAAATGAGTGTGAAGCTATACAAAAACTGAGATGTTTAAGAATAAAAACAGATACCCATGTGAATTTTAGAAGTCACCAACTTAAAATAATCATAAGTAATTATTTTCTTACTTCCTTTTGTATCATGCTCTTTGCTTGGTGCTTGAAAATATTTGTTTGGACTTTGACTCGTAAACCTCGGCTTAAGTTGGGTTCTCAAAGTCGAAGTCCAACCCGACATACTAATAAATAATAAATATCTATACACTATTTCTAGGTAATATCTATACCCAAGGTTACCCAATATGTCAACACAATGGTAGTCAAAAATATTTGATCAGTTTTCATGCTTTAACCAATGTATTAATAACTCGGGTGATAAGCTACTTACCTACCTGCTACCTAGGTATACTATTATAGAGGGTACATAATATTCTGAATTGCTGCTCTAGTATTATTTTCAATTCAACGTTGCATTGGTAGTCGTATTAGAATAGAATGTCTGAATAATTATAAAGAATAGAATGAAAGAATAATTATAAACCACACCAATTATATGCCTATACTTTTAGGTCAGTTTTCTTGGAATAACTAGGTTTCTGGTAAACCTTTCTGGTTGGAATAAACACTTGTAAACGATATGAAAATATGCATGGGGTAGGGTAACACAAGTTGTGTTAATAGTGCATAATATCTTGGAGAAATTGCTTTCCCTCTGTACATTGAGTAAGGCCATACGGTCCCTAACGGTATAAGAGTTACCAATGCAATGTAAGATATTGAGGCAAGTTTGTCCGAGAACCTAGAGCTGATTTGCTAGACATTACTCCCGGCAAGATATTTGATTAGTTAGAGTTTACTCCCAGGGAAATCACTCATTGGCTGAAGAATTCTTCTCCTACTTCACCCACATCACAGATGGCCTATGAGAGAGTTGACGCCTTTGAGCAAACTTGCCTCAATCAATTACATTACAAGGGACTATCTGTATCTATAAGCTTTGTATCTATGCCCTCTGTATACGCCAGTATACAGTGTATAAACGTATAAGTGAGTACATTTACAGTTAGTTTTGACTTTTGACTAAGAAAACGCTCTTTTAACTACTATAGAACAATAATTTATTAAAATTCGAAATGAAATTTTATCAAAACTTAGTAGAATAGGCTAAAATTTCAAAGCTATTGAACTGTGGAATAAAGAGACAACTGATTCCCCAAAATCGGAATCATTAAGGTTTACCATCAAAATAATCGACAATTCAGGAGAAGACTTCAGGATAACATTACTTTAAAAAGTTTAATATTATAAAATACTGCCATATAATTAACGACTGAATTACTAAAACACTTCTTTAAAGCATGTACGGATAAATAATAGGGGTATATACAATTCAAAATCGCTTCAAATTTCAAAAAAAATCTTCTGTGAATTGAATGTTGCAATCATTTTGCAGGATTATTTATTTTACATAAAAACTTATGCTAGCATGCCTGGATAAAAATATATCACCGCATACAATATACTATCTATACTCGAGCAATAAATTAGTTTTACTGAAGGTGTCAGCACCTGACACAGCAAACATTCAAACTTTATATGAATGAACTTTTAAATGAATTTACAATTTAATGAGATTTGTCTGAATAAGAAAGTAAAAGAAATCTCATTTACTACGACCTTTCCTGTTATACAGGTTATTACAGGTTCCAGGATCATTTCGATGTTTTTAGTAACTGCTATGGAAGAGCTATGCCACTAGGCCAGATGACTGACTAGTAGTATTCATTTTTGTATTATCATGAATTTTATTGTAACAGATAACTTTACGTCTAATAACGATTTTAACTTTAGTTGTGCTTTTATAAATTTCCTAAGAATTAAGATAGTTAAATGCATGCACTTGTTCAATTAAAGCTAGAAGAAGGGAATGTAATTTTAAAGTACCTAACACACGGTGAAGTCACAATTAAAAATTTTTGTGTGGCAGAGATAATTTTGAGCTAAAATGAGCGAGCCGATTAATCTACTCTATTAATCTACTATACACGAGTACACTAATCAGCATTAAATTAATTAATGAATTAATAATTCTACTCTTAATGAATTTTTAAACTTATATTTTTTTAGTCAAAGATCGATAGAGTTTGTGTCAAGATATATCCAATAATTACATTCAGGTATTCTGGGATGGATTTACTCTTTAATAACTTTTTGTTGTTTTAAATATGATCTTTAGATCCAACTTTATGATATTTTTTGCATTACGTCCATTCAAAAGTTGAATCTAATTTAGATGCATTTGCAAAAACAAAAAACTGATTTAAAAACAATTCCATATTCCATATTCTACATTGGATTTGACCAAAATAATTTATTAAATATTCATGAATGAGTTGACATTTTAAATGCATGAAATACATACATACTGAAGTTAATCTTCCATGTCGTCTCACATTTTCAGTTTTGTGATTAAGGTTGGCAATCATATTTTGCTAATACATTGAAAATCCCACTCCCACTGTCGGACTGATATTAGGCGCAATACTAATTTAAAAGCGACCCAAAAGAACTCAGAAATAAATTATACTTTCAAAGAGGACAACCTCGATCGATTTTGGAACAAAAACTAAATGGAAGTAATTTAAATAATTGATTCAAAAGAGTATTTTATAAGAAAAAAGACGCAAATTGATTATCATTTATTTATCAAATGGAATTTCGAGTTCGAGGTGTTTCAGCCAACATATGTGGCAATTGATGTTGATGAGAATCGTAATTAATTATTGCAAGGTTGGGTAGATACGCGTCCGATACTAAAATTCAGGAATTCAAAAAATCTACTTCAAGGCTCACTAAAACTTTGTATACCAATTCCGTGCATCGTAGATAGTTTCATTTCACAACCCTGTACTACAAGATAGTGGTAGGTGGCAGCAAGTTTGTGTCCAACCTGAACAGAAATCAGGCCAAAACGAGCGGGAATTTAAATACGTGATTGTCAGCTATAATTTCAAAATATTTAATGCTGCACAAAAGTTGTGAGTCCCCAAATAAAGCTATTTATGGACTGACAAATTACATCGAATACACCACCTTTTATCCCGAAATGATGTATTTTAATTGTAGCAATGGATTTCCATAGTAATAGATACGCATAACATATTTCAAGTTCACTTTTTTGAAATTTTTACCTCTGGAGGTAAATTGAGATTGGTTCTCCAAATGGGGGTTAGTGTATATTTAGCATTTTGAAGCTGTTTTTCAAGTCATTAGGAGTCGACTGATACAGCATGTCGTATACCTATTTTGACCTATATTGTTTATGTTATAGCCATACATATCTGAAAAAATGACAGAAATGCAAACTTTGACAATATATTATAACTGGATGACTTGGGAGTCATGGGGTCTTCCTTCACTACTCAAACTATAGGTCAGGAGGCATGTATCAATCAGATATAAAAGTTTGGGGGATTTATTGGATCATTAGAATTTCAATTCATTCCATGCGCCCCTCTTTCTATCACCATTTCACTCGTATTTGAAATGCAATATTTGTACATATCGTGATTTAAGTTACTAGTGCTTATATTTGTGTTTGCAATATCAAATTACTTATTTTTTAGTCTAAATTTTAGTTTTGACAAAGGAATAAATATTGGTTTTCATAAAGGCAAAATGATAAAACGATTACTTAGGTTCCAGCTCAATAATTCATCGAGTTCGATATTTATAAATAAACATGTCCAGGATTTTTTTTGTTGGGCGGTTTCTGGCTTAATTCATACTGGTTGGGGGGGCTTCTGGCATTCATACTGGTTGAACGGATTCGGGCTTTATTATTAAACAAGTTGAGGTTTTATAATTAAAATAGTTTGGGCATTACAATTAAAATCGTCTAACCTTTTATTAAAAGATCGTATCTAGAATTTCCAGGAGAATGGATTTTTAACCACCCCATTCAATCTAACTCTGCGAAAAAAAGTGTAAACCCTCACTTCAAATCTCAACAATTGCAAATATAACCACTTGAAAGCTTGAAAAATGGCCAGGCAAAGAGGGGCGCACGGAATGGCTTGCAATTTCATGGAACCAGAAAATCCCTCAAACTTTAATATGTGATTGATACATGCCTCCTGACTTAGTTTGAGTAGGGAAGGAAGATCCGATGACACCTAGGTCACCCAGTTATATAGGGTCAAAGTTTGCATTTTTGTCATTTTTTTAGATAAATATGGCTGTAACATAGACACTATGGGTCAAAACAGGTACAAGTGGGGTATCAATGGACTCCTAATGACCAGAAGAACAGTTTAAAAATGCTAAATCTTCACTACCCCCCATTTGGAGAACCAATCTCAATTTACCTCCTGGAGTAAAAATTTCAAAAAAGCCAACTTTAAAAGGCTTATCCGTTTGTATTAGTATGGAAATCCGTTTTTAAAATTAAAATACATAATTTCGGGTTCCAAAAGTTGTGTATTAGGTGTATTATGTGAGTCATCAATAAGTAGATAAGGTAAATGTGGTATAGCTATTTGGTGACTCACATAATACACCTAATACACAACTTTTGGAACCTGAAATTATGTATTTTAATTTTAAAAATGGATTTCCATACTAAAACAAATGGATAAGCCTTTTAAAGTTGGCTTTTTTGAAATTTTTACCCCAGGAGGTAAATTGAGATTGGTTCTCCAAATGGGGGGTAGTGTAGATTTAGCATTTTTAAACTGTTCTTCTGGTCATTAGGAGTCGATTGATACCCCACTTGTACCTGTTTTGACCCATAGTGTCTATGTTACAGCCATATTTATCTAAAAAAATGACAAAAATACAAACTTTGACCCTATATAACTGGGTGACCTAGGCGTCATCGGATCTTCCTTCCCTACTCAAACTAAGTCAGGAGGCATGTATCAATCACATATTAAAGTTTGAGGGATTTTCTGGTTCCATGAAATTGCAAGCCATTCCGTGCGCCCCTCTTAATTTAGACATTTTTAAAATGAGTTTACGGATTTCAAGCATAAAAACAGAAATGGTCACGCTAATCATTATCAAATACACGCCAGCTACTACAGTAATATTAGAAGCCAAACTAATTGGTTCGGCAGAGATTAGGGTTTTATCTAACAATCCACCTTCATTCATTATCCATTGCTTGCTTAAAAAAAGTTTCCAAATTGGAATAATTCCCGATTGAAGAATTGATTGCATTCTAGTCATAATGACATCTGAAAAATATTCAGCTTTGAGGTGCACATATTGAACCTGTGTAAGATATTTTTCCGTTCCTTCGTACAACCGGGATCTCAAGTGATATAAATTCTTCGGCCACATTGATTTGACAAAAAATTTATCAATATTTGATGTATGATCTACAAAAGCCATTTTCTGGCATGTTGCAACTGACATTTGAAAATTGATGTTCGGGTAACTCAACGGAACTACGATATCAGTTCGATCACGGTTTACAATCTTACAGCCAGTAAGGTCATGATCACAATTGAAATAATTATAATAATGAACCGCGAATATTGTATTTCGATATGCTTGTTCATATTCGAAATTTGGAAACTGGGTGAGAGCTGATGATTGCAATGCCGATTCCATGGGCGGTAAATAGAGGGGACTGCCTGCATATGGCGAGTGAAATGTGAAATTTTTGTCAAATAAATCCTGAAAAGTTTCAAGTTTAGTTTCTTCCTTAATGGTCATGTAGTTGGTAATCAATCCTTTATATCCGTTTGTAATAACTATTCCCATCATCAGAAACAAAATAATGAAAATATTAAATGCCTTTGACTTTTGTAATTTAGAGTTTGGCGACCAACTGATTTCCAACAAGTATGCATACAACAGGAGAACAGCCATAGGGTAATCGTGATATTTCAAGTATCTCATGAAAAGTGCAAACCAAAGACAAAACGAAGTAGAAAACACGACCACTGACCACCACAAATTATCTTGAAAAGGACGGAGAAATACGTAGAATGTCAAATGTTCATCAATTCCATTGCACGTAATGAAATTCAGACTTTCTTCGTATAGAGGAATTAAAAAATCTGAGAAATCACTAAAGTCAGGGGGATGTGACACCATTTTGATTCCTACTTTCTGCAGAAATGTGCAAGGTAGTTCAGAATTGTTGAATATTGAAAACAACGTTGCCGCTGTTAAATCGATTACACTAGGCAATTTAGACATCAGAAAAATATTTCTGGCATTCACATTGTTTAATAGCTTCGCTGAGACATCATTGAATACATCGTCTACGCAATACGTGAACATGGGATTTTGCTTAAAGAAATTTAATTTGTTTTTTCGTTCAGTATCAAAATCAACCACGTATTGGTATGGGAGCGGGATTAATTCTACAGAGGTAAAGATACTTTCTGTGCTGGATTGGTAATGATTAACGTGCATATATGTGTGGTAATTTATCAACTTCGACCTTCATGATCAAAATTGCACAACAGAGTTATCACCACCATCAGAAAGAGCGTAAAATTTACTACAAAATATGTGTTTATAGTATTTTAAAAAAAATTCTGCATAATTTTATATATTAAATCAAGTGCAATACTTCAATTTAAGCTTTTAACTTTTCCTGTTACGTAGTGGAAAGGAAACACACAAGAGATAGGTAGGAAATTAACCGTACGTCGCCTAGAAATTCAAGTCCGTTTATATAAATTATAATTACACAAATCTCATCGCAAAGGAGCTACAAAACATATGCAATGCATACATTGAGTAAAAAAGTACATCCTGACTTCCAGAGTTCAATTTATTTAACCTGAGGTCACGTATGACTTTCTGATCAATTTGTTTGAAAGTTGGCAGAAAGTTTCCATATGGCCTCCTGATCTATGTTGAATAGGGCATGCAAGTATTTTATTGTATTGTTTGACCTCCAGAGGTCAATTTATTTAAGCAGGGTCATGGAAGAATTTCTGATCAATTTGTCTGAAAGTTGGCAGAAAGTTTCCATTTGGCCTCCTGATCAATATTGAATAGGGCATTAAAGTATTTCATTGTACTGTTTGACCTCCAGAGGTCAATTTACAAAATACCGATTTCCAAAAAAATCCGTCAAACTTACTGATTTACACATTCAGCGCACACGCGCTGCAGCGCGAAGGAATTCGCAAATTTATAATTCGACGTTTTCATTGAATGCGCAAAATTTCACAACTACAAAATACCGATTTTCGTGTGAATCCATCAATGTTACTGATTCACAGATTTAGCGCGCACGGACTGAAGCGCGAAGGATTGCGCAAAATTGTAATTCGTCGTATTCACTGAAATCGCCATTTTGAAAACTGGTTCTGTTACGTTTTATTTTCTAGATAACATCTATAGGCAGTTCTACATAATACGAATTTAAGCAGCATTGATATACTAGGCCGGTTAGGGTTACTTTGTAATCTCAACGGTGGTTTGGTGTTCACCAAGTTTGAGCTTGATTTGCGAGAAATATTAAACCGTGCATGAAGGTCGAATTTGAAACGAAGAAGCACATATATTCCTGTTATCGTGTGTTTATACTGATTTGATTTAAAGAAGTGATGAATGTATGAGTTTTCGGGGAGAAGACCAACATAATTTGTCCATGGAAATATTTTACTCATATCAATTAACTGGTGTCTCACGCTCGTATTTTCATTCATTTTCATTAAATAAAGAAATGTGGAATGCAAATAAGTGTACGATAAAGAAGTGTTATACCAAGTTTCATCATTATCAATGAAGACACAGTTCTTTTTCGAGATATAAGCGGATAATAGGAATGCTGATGCCACAAGCGGTTCCAATTTTTCCCCGTGGCTGTAGTCGCTTGATGGATAAAGCAGAAAATAAGACACACATTTGAGATGTTTAAATTCTGTATTGATTTTGTTGCAATTTTGATAAAAATCGCAAATAAATATGTTGCGCATATAAGCTGCTCCGAACGTTCCTTGTGAAGGCTCATATTGCCAAGTTTGCACTTCTTTGTAGCCTTCTTTCCAACGTTTACTGAGAGAACTGTTGATTGTAGAACCCCTCAAAAAAATAAAAGGATTTTCAATTGACTCCATACGAATATTTTCACCTTCTTCTGTATTAAAAGCAAAAATATAATTCCGGCAATTAGAATGCACAGAATTAATTAAATTGAGGAAAACTTCGTCAGACTTTTTGTTCGAATTGACTCCTTGTAATTGGAAACTAAGAATCCAAATTCCATATTGAATAATAGAAATATTGTGTTTAAACAGATATATTTTATAATTTTTAAATGATAAAAATTTACTCTGGCTAAACATTTTCTTAATCCCTAGATTAGTCCAAGTTTTAAACACTTTTTATTTCAATCCAATTCAGTTAATTATTCAACCTTAATTCAGTTTTCTCAACTCCTCAGGTTATGACTAACTATAATACAAATGATCTGTAAGTCAAATTACAAATGTCAAATTTTATATGAAGTCATATTAAACAATGTCAAATTGTATATGAAGTCAAATTAACAATGTACAAGAGTAGGAAATCAAATTAGCAATGCCCAAGTTCAGGAAGTCAAATTAGCCATGTCCAAGAGTAGGAAGTCAAATTAGCAATGCCCAAGAGTAGGAAATCAAATTAGCAATGCCAAAGTTCAGGAAGTCAAATTAGCCATGTCCAAGTGTAGGAAGTAAAGGTAAAACTTTTAATCCGGAAATAGTATGAGGGTAAAGTTTTTAATACCTAATGCATTTCATTTATATTCATTTATTTTATTAGGTACCTACTACAATACCGAAATGAGTTTCGAGTTTAGGTACATGTAATGTATATTCAGTTCATTTAATGGAAAGGTGGGCATTTTTGGAAACAAAATTGTCACTATATTGTGTACAAATTTTCATCGTTTAAAATGGCAATTGAATACAGGATATAATAGATTAAATAGTATTTAAATAACTAATGGCTTCCAAATCAATTAATTGCTATTATTTGAAAACGTATTGGTAAAACATATAATTAAATTCAAAAGTCCAGGCAAAACCATACTAATGTCGTCAAACTCTGATGTCGCAAAGCTCTAGTGTAGAATAAAATATATATTTCCTTATAGTCCGCGTGTGCTTGTTTGGAAGTAGAGTAGTATGCATACATATATTTTATCTTGTATTCAAACAATAAGGACGCAAAACCCAAGTGTAAGAAATACAATGGGCAATGTCTCTGTATAGGAAATCTAATAAACAATGTATTCGAGTAGGTAATAAAATTAGCATGATCATTATCTTAAGCCGGTAGTAAATTCAGGTGATGGCTTGTACGAATGCGAATTTCCTAATTAATTTTATTAGGTAGTTCTTGTCATGTTTGAGTAGTTGACTAATTACTGAAGGTAATAATTAAAGGAATGAAAATATTTTCACGGTTATTTATAAATGTTTTACGTTCAAATTAGCAATGAACAAGCCCAGCATAATAAACCATGATTTGATGTGTAAGTATGGTTATGATAATAATTTGATTGCTAATAACTTTTATTAGTGTTATATGTATTTACGAAAAATGAATGTACAATTACTATTATTAATTATTAATGTAGCTTGTAACTATAAATTTAATACTTCTTGCAACATGTTACAATAACTGGATAACAAAATTCTATACATCTACTATAAAATAATGTAATATGTTGCTAATAATGTCTTGTACGGGCAATTGGTTGCAAAAATCAAAAAATCACATACCCAACGCACAGCATGTGTTTTAGAGTTATATACTCACTCTTGTAGCAGTTTATTTATTTGAGGGAAAATTAATAGCCTTAACTAAAATTTGAAAGTCATATTTTGAGTTATGCATTGCGATGCCATTGACTCAAAAGCTCGAGATGGGAATAAGTTGCAACTTGAAAAGTTACTACAGCTTCAAAATTACGCAATTTTAAAGCTGTAGGAGCTTTTGAAGTTGCAAATTTTTCAAACATACTTAAGTTTTATAAATTAAAGGTACAATGTACAGTTATAAAAGTTATCAAATACTTACCTAGTTTTCAAATCCGAGTTTCCGTTCAAAACTCATAGCGAATTGAGTGAAAAAAACGGTGAAATGAGCAAACTGGTCACCCTGCACCTTAAACCTTCTTATCAGCTCCTTCAGCTAAGAAATTTTATTTTCAATTTGCTCGAGCGCATTTTTACACTTTTTTTAATGATATGTTCAGTGTTTTACGTTTAGCAACGTAGACGTTACTGTTACACGTTTTTACTTACAAGCAACTCAACAATATATTCAAGTATCGTGTGGTCTCTTAATATTCATTTCACATTTAACTTTGGGCATAGAGATCACAGATTAACGAATGAAATATTAATCTCAGGATAATATAACTCTTTATACTACTGGATTTCCTGATCATATACTTTAAAGTTCTCATTCTGCTAGTAACCTAAGTTTATGCAAGCAAAAATTTTGCCTCAGTTGGAGCAATAAAATACAAACATATTGGATAGTTTGAACAGTTTATCAATTATAGTTTTTAATTAATCGATTATTCTTGAACACCGAATCGAAGCGTTTATTTTGAGATCATAATAAATGTTTTGTTATGAATTTATACTACGGACAACGGCCGTGTGCTGCTCACAATTTCCTTGAGCCATGAGAGTCACGAAATGAAATGTTATATTAAGCTCAGAAACACAATGGCTTTCAACAACACACATGCATGTTGGCATATTAAATATGTATCGCTTTAACAAACATTAATTTACAAAAACACTAGGTGTATATAGTGGTATGCCAACGGATCAAGTTTGATTTCATATTAAGAAAAAGTTAAAATATTTTATTTATTACTACGATTAAGTTATACTAATTTTAAAGCTTTAGCATTAGAGATTTAGTCATTAGAATGATCACAATCCAAAATAATCAAAGAGCTTCTCTGATCATTTGTAATTGCCATTGCACTTGAGTGACTGCTCAAATATTTGATTGGAATACCAAGTAAAAAATTATCGCTTAAAGAGCAGACCCATATCATTTGCCGAACTGATTGTAAAAACTATAAATGTTTGAGCAAAATAGTAGAAGAACTAAATTCGCAGAAACAAAATTGCTTCCAATTTTAAACGTTTTAATCAAAGTGGTTTTAAAAATGTAAACCCCATATTACATCGTCATCCTAATCGTAAAAAATCGACAACTTGATTTTCAATATCTAAGAAATGCGACAACATGATTTTCAATATCTAAGAAATGCGACAACTTGATTTTCAATATCTAAGAAATGCGACAACATGATTTTGAATATCTAAGAAATGCGACAAGTTGATTTTCAATATCTAAGAAATGCGACAACATGATTTTGAATATCTAAGAAATGCGACAAGTTGATTTTCAATATCTAAGAAATGCGACAAATTGATTTTCAATATCTAAGAAATGCGACAATTTGATTTTCAATATCTAAGAAATGCGACAGCTTGATGTGCAGTATCTTAAGTTGTCGCATTTCTTAGATATTGAAAAATAAGTATTCGCTTTTTATGATTAGGATGACGATATAAAATATATCTAAATAAATAAATATCAGCTTCTTTACTATTTCAATTGTTACTGTCGTTAATATATCCAAGTTGGATAAAACTAATCTAAAAAAAAACATTAAAAGCATGATTTATGGCGAATATCAATAAACAGATAGATAAATAATATCACGATGATATTGGTATTTCATAACCGTCCAACAATGTTGTACTATGTAGCTGGTTTTACATTTACACAGACATTAAATTGATAAATACATCAAGAAAAATTGACATGGTTAAATTTTTATCATTATGAGGAATAAGTGTCATTATGCTATTTAGCGACTGATTTTGGCATCGAAGTCTAATTTTTGAACTTTTAAATTTTGTATTATTGCTCTGTATTTTTCGTTGAGATCAGTCCGAAATCAGTCGTTAAATAGCATGACACTTCTTAACTACTATAAAAATTTAACCATGTCAATATTTCATGATATACCTATTATCTAAACAGAACATATTTTATAAGTTACATTGATTTGACACTCTAACACTCTTACTCATTTTAATAGCATTGTGAGAACAAAGGGTAGTACTGTAAAATACAACAAAGCTTGTAAATATATTGACTAAATTAAATATCAATTTTAGTACAGAAATTAGTTTCGCAAGTACAAATTTTAAAAAATACCAGAACATTTTCAATTGAGAATATATTTGACTCAATGTGTTCTTAGGTTGCTTAAGGCTCTCCAACAAAAATATACAAAGAGTAGCACTTAGAGAAATGCCATAGATATAAGCCATAGTAACAAGATTAGACTCTAGACCTATGGGTTTGACACTTTCCGTCTCTCTGTTCACAAGACCACCTTTATTAATAATCCATTGTCTGTTTATAAAATATTCCCAAATGGGGAGTATTCCTGATTGAAGCATCAGATACAATCTTGTTTGCAATATGAAGGGAAAATATTCCGAATTTAAAGCTACGTAATCTACCTGCGGTAGGAAATTTTCTTCTCCCTCATACAAGTGTGGTATTGAATGAGAAATGTTGGCTGGCCACATGGATTTAACGTAGAACCTGTCGAGAAGAGATTTTTTATCTACGAAGGCAATTTTTTCGCACTTTGCAATGGACATTTGATATGTCACAAATGGATAACCAATCGGAACAAGGATACTATCATAGTAGGGATCTCCCGAAAAAATATAACCACGAAAGTAGTATGAATTGTTATTTTCTACCTGCAAAGCCAATGTAGAAAATTCTCCATTGTTATTTTCGTTGGCTGTTTTATACGATTCCCATGTACTAGAATTTGAACTGTTCCAAGAGACGAGTGTCTCTTTATACCAATCTTCAAACGGAGAATGGTACGTGAAATTTTTCTCCAATAGTTCATTAAATGTTTTAAGTTTTGTTATGGGTTTGAAGGTCATGTAATTTGTGATAAGCCCTTTGTATCCGTTAGTAATGACAATACCCATTAACAAAAATGTCGATATAAAAATGTTGAACGCTGCGGATTTTTGAAGCTTCATACTGGGACTCAAACCGATTTCCAACAAATACGCATACAGCAAAACAAATGACATTGCAAAATCCTTATCTTTCTTTACCGCCATTAAAAAACAAAACCAAATACAGATTCCAGCGAGGCTTATTAATGCGGAGCACCACAGATTATTTTGGAATGGTCGCACAAACGCATAAAATGTTAACTCTTCTGATGCTCCGTTACAGGTGATGAAATTAAGGCTATCTTCCCTCAATGGTATTATCATTGTTCCTTTAAAGTTATAAACTGAAAATTTTGATCGGAATTCTAATCCAACGGTTGAAAAATAGCACCCAAGCATCGTATCACGTGCCTTATTGTCGCCGTACGTGCCAATTGTTGTTTTGTTCAACATCGAAAATAAAATTGATGCCATTGTATACTGAAATGTTTGTTCCTTTGGGATATTTCGAAAATCGAGATCAGTCAACAATGGTCCGCCGCTAAGGTAGGGATTCAAGTGAACACACATAAGAGAACCACCACCAACCTGAGAGTAAAATGTAATTTTATTTCTGACTTCAGCATTAAAGTCTACAACATATTTGTAGTTCGATGGAATCAGTAAGTGGTACGACGTGCGTATTTCCATTGCGCAATAAATTCCAATGATTTCATGCTGAAATGGGTCGGACTTCCAAAACCTGTAATTATACGAATGTTCAGGAAAGCGGTACGACATATCATACTCCAGGTTAAATAGCTTTTGTACTCCTATACGTTCTCTCTTTTTTTCAACATTTTCAAATAAATATACAAATGTATGTGCTGAATATGTAAAGGAATCTACTCCTACACGGAAATATGGTGATAATTCCTGAGATTCGGCCTCAGTTCCTGTGGTGTAGGCTGACATTAAAAATGCTGTTGCTATATATGGTTCAACATTTGATGCAAATCGGTAATCTATCTCTGGGAACAGTAAGAAGTAAGATGCACAGTTAAGATATCTCAATTTTATGTTGTGCTGATTCAAATTTTTGTAGAACTCTAGAACAAACAATGCTTGGAGATAATTGAAAAGTTCATAACTGTTGACACCCTTTTCTATTGTTTTTGAGCGATTGTAAAATTCCTGCAACCAATGGTTTGATAATGAATTGCCTATTGTATCTCCGCGCACCAAAATGAAAGGTGAATCAATTAATTCGAGATGCACGTTTTGTCCTTCGCTGGTATTAAACAAGAAAATGTAATGTCTACAATTACAGTGCACAGAATTAGCTAAATTGTACAAAATGGTGTCTGATAAATTGGAACCAAATATTGATGTCACTAAACAAAAAATGCAGCAAATTAGTACTAAATTTTTGAGTGCTTTGCAACCACAGTATAGTCCCGAACGCAAAAACATTTTGCCTGCAATTCTCCATTGGGAATGAACATATTTTGACTTGTAGTGTCGCTTTTATAGGTGTTTTAATTAAGCACACGGTTGGTGATAATCTACAAGTTGATTTTGATTTTAATATATTCTATATAAAATAAGGAAGAGAAAATAATAAACGGAAATGAATACAATGCTATTGATTTACTGCCACTACCGGAAGACACATACGCTTCCGACAAGGAAATGTACACATAATATATCGTTTACTTCCTAATAAAAACTTATGTGTCATGAAAGGTAAATACCGCTATTTGAACACATATACGGAAGTTGTTCTCAAACTACAGTAAAAGCAACATGTAAAAAATAATATAGCTCAAACATGCATTCCAGGGTTGCATTTTTCATTCTATCTAAATCCACAGAATATTTGTGTTACCAAGAATGATTTCATATGTTTTACTGTTGCATACAACAGTAAATGCAAATAAAACATTAGGTTATGCAAATTGGAAAAGTTTGCCCAAATTTTCGAAAAATTGAAAATTTCTACAACAGGTTGAAAATCAACGATACTTTTCTTATATGCATTTGTTTAATGGTTTTTTATATATTAGTATTTAACCCCAATTTTATTGGCACTTTTTGAATAGACAGTGAAAAGTCTGGCTGAACATTATAATTATCATATCTAATAAAATTAATGGAAAGGTTAGTTTTCCATTATTGTACTTTATTATATTTACAATAATTAATGAAATTAACTAATTTGATTATTTATTGCTAGGATAGTCGCCATCTCCAAAAATCATTCACAAAAACCCAAATACGTGAATATAGCATACGTTTGCAATTTGCAATATGTGTTAATTTTCTAGCATCGCATATTCATACATGAAGAATGTAGAAATTAATAAATTAGTGTTAGTTTTTATATTAATTTTAGATTACGTACGAATGAGTAAAGTTGATAGAAAAAGCAACTTATGTTTTACAATAAATTCTTTTATAGTTTGAGGAATATTTTAAAACATTCTCTGTTTCATATTTGTACTGGTCATAATATAGTTTGTCTGCTATGGCCAGATTTTAACATTGCCTTTTACAGCCCTTTATCAAGTATTATTAGTTGGAATACAATGTATAATTACATTTCCATATTATGCATTACTAGGATAGATATGATTGCTATATTAATAAAACGATTAGATAATACATTCTAATAACATCCAAATATACCTAATTATAAATTTGTAAACCCTTTAATCTAAGGGCACTTCTATAAATTAAGAGTGTCAAGTACAAAACGCAGATCCAAAAATACCAGTAGGTACCTACAATCTTTTATGACATTTTCGCTTTAAATTTTTTGCTTAAAGCAATCCAAACAGCTTTCAATATCAAGCAAAAACGGCGAAATAGGAAATAATTAATACAGTAGAATACATATAATACATAGACTGAAATTGCTAAAACAGTAAAAATGAATGCCCAAACATCGAGTAAATGTCTTTGAAACCAAAATAGTTGAGTAGCTTGAACGGGTCTCATAAAATCAGTTTCCTCTTGACGAAGAACGTATTCAGTCCACCACAGGGCTGTGTCCACAGCTTTCATTGGTCTGTCTTTAAATCTCTTCGATACAGTCTCCATATTTTTCTTGTATCTACAGAAATTTGCATTTTTGTGATTAGTATAGTTAATATATTATGTATACAAATTAAAAATCACAGAAAACCACGCGTGCAAGCTACAATGATGAGGATAATAAATAAAAATTATTTTCATAATTACTTTGGATCATTGAGAACTGAGTTAATTGCATTTTCCAGTTTTTCTTGTGTGAGTTCAATAATTTCCAACATTATTCCCCTTTCGGTGCGTTCAAGTCTTTCTGCATTTAAATCCTGTTCTGCAAAGACTGGAAGTGCAATCATTGGAACAGCATGGTAAATAGCTTCCTGAGTTCCCAGTAATCCGCCATGTGTTATAAATGCTCGGATCTGAGGATGTGCTAATAATCAAAAGTTGACAACCATAAAAAAAATAATTAGCCAATTGATTGCACTCAGTAGCTCATTAAATGTTCAACATTTTGTTGGTTACTTAAAAATTTACCCAAAATGTCTTGTTGTGGCATCCAAGTCTCTGTGTAAGTATTTAGAGGCATGTTTTTAGGTCTCGGTCCGTCCCATTTCCAGAGAATTGTTATTTTCAAATTTTCAGCCGCCTTGAAGAAAATGTTTTGTATTTCAACTGGAGCAGCAGAAAAATTTATTCCGCTTCCGAAACTAACATAAATGAATCCTTTGTCGCCAGCTTCGTCTATAATCTTGGAAATATTCTGTAACAATTAATCGTGTAAAAACGCATTTTTAAAATCAGTCTTGACAAATTATTTTTTACGAGCATTAGAATATTTCACATGATGCATTAAATAAGTTAGAAAACATCATAAATAGGCACGAACTATTTGATGACGTAGCATGTTATAAAAAATTGCGAAAAACTTTCCCAGGCTTCATAATTTTTAAGTTACGTACATTTGGCAAAGGTTTAACTGTTTCTTTGCAGTGCATTCCTCCAACTGGAATAATAAAAGGTGGTATGGATCTGGCAAGTTCTTCTGAGAAATGAGTATTCATCAAAATGAGACTTGTGTTTCGGTCCAGTTCATCCAAGCTTGGTAAATCGGGAATATCTAAATTTTCCGAGATCATTTTGTGCATGATTGGATACATATACCATCTCTTGGAGTAATGGTAAAAGAAGGGAATCAAAGTACCAACGACTCTTTGCAAAAATGTAAGTGGCATTTGAAATGAAATTATTTGGTCTGGGATCCAATAGCTTTCCGAGTTAAGTC
>JAQFYB010003923.1:0-17775 GCA_034694085.1 Pogonognathellus longicornis | reverse complement strand
AAATGTGGTTAAAAATCATGTCATTTTTGCTCCCTGCTGTTGATGGATATATACTGATTTTTATATTGTTATTAATTAATGTTGCCTAAAAAGATACCATGTTTGTTAAAAAAGCATAATGTCACTTAAAAAATATCATTTTCCCTAAAACAGCATCATTTAGCTTAAAAAGATATTATTTTGGCTAAAAAGCTTCATTTAGCTTAAAAAGATACCATTTTGGCTAAAAAGCATCATTTGCACCATTTGGTCTTCCTTTTAAAAAATGTGGTTAAAAATCATGTCATTTTTGCTCCCTGCTGTTGATGGATATATACTGATTTTTATATTGTTATTAATTTTTTGCAGGGATCAATGGTGGCGACTTTTTATTCTGTGATGAATGCGTTACTACATACTGCATTACTTGTTCAGAAAAACTTGCCAAGCCGACAAAAAGTCATGACATCATTTCCTGTGATGAGGTGCAAAGTGAAGTTTCTTCCGAAGTGAGCAAACACGTGAGAGAAATCCAAGAAAATGTTTTGAATCTAAAATGCCCTAGATGTAAACAGGCTTTTTATGACTTCGACGCTTGTGCGGCTGTGAAATGTGATAAATGCGAGTGTTCTTTCTGCGGTTTATGTTTAAAAGACTGTGGTGATGAAGCACATCGTCATGTTGTAGAATGTCCTTTGAATCCAACCCCTGGTGTATACATTGAAATTGATATATTGGACAATGTTCATAAATCTCTAAGAAAGGCAGGTGTCAAATCTTATATAACAAAAATTTTAAACCCGAATATTCGCAATATTGTTTGTTCAGGGATACAGAGGGATCTTTCTGAACTTGGCATAGAAGAAGCTTTTATTAAATCATTGTTGGTGAAACCAAAAGTTGAGCGCAAACAAAATGCGCCGGGAAGCTCAAACACTGCAAATAATAATATTCCAGCTGGACACCGTTTAGTTCGAAAGAAAAAGAAATGTTCAATTTTATGAAAGGAAATATTGATTTACTCCATTGATATTGGTACGCACTGCGAATTATTAGAATCTGCCTTTATAGGTATGTCGTATGTCCAGCATAAAATTATCAGGTTCCAGTATAGCTCAAAATACAAAAATAAGTGATATAATGGATTTTATTATATTTTATGTCTTTAATATTCCTGGTATTTATCTTATTATTTTACAACTCATTTACAATGAATCATTGACTTGTTTATATGACGGATTCTATAATTAATCCATTACAATACTATTGTAGAAATATCATTGTTCAAGCTTTGAGAGCCAAACTAAATATTAGAATATCTACTCATACCTGGCTATTTATGATTTATATTCTGCTCAACTAAACCTTTAAAGATTTTTTTTTAAATTATTTAAAATTGTATTATTATTTATATAAAATTATCTAGACGTAAAATAAAAATATAAAATATATCTTACATAAAAAAGAAGGTTCAATTTCTCGGCGTTAGTTTATCGGGAGAACCTTTAAAAGTATACTATCCTATGTCTATAGACACTAGAGTGAAGTTGGTTACAAGTTAAAATTTGTTAAAAAATTAACATTTATTACAGGTTTGTATATTACTGTTGTATTATATAACGTGCCAATACTACATAAGTTTTAGGTTTACTAAATACTAGAAATTATGCTTCCAATGAAATGAATTTATTAATTTAGACCTTTTACTGCTACATTTAATTTTTTCCGACAATTTACTTATCATACTAGAGTTATCGTTTATCTTTCAAACGTGCCAAATATACAGCGAGTAGGAAACTTGATTTAAAAATATTTCTTCATTTGTAAATGTTGTGTTGATTTGATTAATGAATTACAACACTTTAATATGTAATTTTTGTGTTTTTCAATGCTGACAGATCAATATAAATCATGTCGCTATCATTAAATAGAAAATAATCTATTTTTGAGTTTAAAAAATGTGCCTAATAATTAACGACTAAGTAAATTCAATTGTCATTTACTCGTAAATAAAAGAAAACTTAAGGATAGGTACTTTAATTGTATATTAAACAGTATTTACGGCGTGTTCATTTCAACAATAATATTATTTAATTACTGCATGGTATACCAAATGAAATTTTTAGAGGTAATTATTAAATAATCACCTATTGATATTTTCTAGCATTGTTTGTAAAAAATTTGGCTGTAGTATTCTTGTAATATGTAGTTGTATAATCAATTTTTCTTAGTCATGTTTTAAGAAGATATAATGTTGATAATTAAGTGTAATTATATTATTAATTTCAATATCGGCAAAACTTTTAAAAACATTTTACAACATCTGCGTTGTTGCTTAAATCTGTATTGAAGAAAACCAAAACAATTGCTAATAAAAATAAGTCATTGCAATTTTCTTCCTGAATGTTTATAATTTCAAAGCGTGTATAATTCTTTCTTTCTGCTGAGTATTTAAAAAAGCGTTACGCAGAAATTTCAGTAGCGAAAATCTAGAAATGACATTTGTTGTTTTGAAGCTGTTCATTTTGGCTGCTTGTAGCTATCAGGTATAAAAATATCATTTTCACCATAATTGTTTTCTTGTCTGGATTCTGAAAAATATAATCTGGTTTCCATTTTAGGTGCTTTCCCAAATCGCTTGCATACTTGATCTACAGTGTTCAGCAGTTTGTGATAATCCTGCCAAAGGGCAATGCACAAAATTAACAGGGACAGATCGATTGTACTGTACATGTAATAACACTTGTACGACTGCCGCTGATGGGGTAATAATCCACAATTTGCAAATTTTATAATGCTGTACGGATTGTAGAATTTATTATATTTACAGACTCACCCATTGATTGCGTGTACTACTAGTACTGATTTTGGCTGCGAAGAGGGTAAACTTTTGAACAAATGTAGTCTGAAATTGGGAGATTTACCAGTGGGATATATTTGTTGTTCTGGTCAAATGTCTTTACCAATAAATTAAGTTTTGTAAGTCTAACAGATTAAAATGTTCTACATATTTTGGGTAATGTAAAAAATGATACATTTGTTTCATCTTTATTCTTTAAGGTGTAACAATTTATTTCAATATAAACTTTATCCATAAAACATAAATACTTCTCAGAAAATGTATTTATCTAAAATTTGGTGCTTCAAAATAATAATGTATAATATACATCAATATTAATCGATACTCCATCCGGATCACATTTTTAACAATTTTTTATTTAAAACAATTTTCTTTGTTTTAATAGGCAATTATTCAAGTGCTGCAAATTAAACTATTGTAAGAAAATGTGTGTATAAAGTCTTTACATTTCTCCTAGCTTTAATAAAATCAATTACATATTTCCATTTATAAATATTTTGTCAAAGTTAAAATAAGAATACGTCACGTCGTCGGAATAAATATTTAAAAATGCATTAAAATTAACTTTTTAATTATTTGAAACCACTACGGAAGCATAGTAATGTTTAGCAATACAATATGTGGAAATTGAACCAATAAAATAATTTTTACAAGGAAAAAACATCAAAAGGATTATCAGTTTCCCAAAAAATCCAGAAATGACCTTTACATTTAAGAAAATGTATTAATTCAACCTTAATAAGCAGATAACCATAGGAAATTTAATGTTGTGAGCGCACAAATGACAACGTACAAACTGAATTAAAGGCGTATGGAAAAATAAAGCAATTATTTATCATTACACACATAGTACACATGAATTGACATTGTGTACACCATTAATAAAGTTTTACAATTTTACTCCTACTGCCTTATTGTCTTTAATACTCAGTATTATCCATTTTACGATTTAAGTTATAGTTAAATTCAGAAAGGACTGAGGATACAACTCAGGTCATAATAAAAATACTTCACATACTGACGAATGCTTTGATTTGGTCAGTTAGCATTGAGTTCGATGTTCATTTTTATTTGTATGTGCACAATACATCTCTAATCCTTAAAATACTCTGCTTTAATCACTTTTCCTGTAATTAATATCTCAACATGCATTAAGTTATCTTTACAAGTTCACAATCAGCTATAAACCTTTTAATGAAGAAAAAATGCAGTCATTAATTGTAGAGTGCACCAACAAAATCCTTCACCACTTTATCACTCATTTCATTGCTACATAGCGTGTATTTAAGTCATGCGCGTAACCAGGGCACCCCCAGAACCCTTTATACTTATTATGTATGCACAAAATCGTAAAAATGTTCACGCTACTTTCGTAGTTGATTTTTACTTTAATTTAGATTTAAATTGACTCAATTTTTTATTTATTCTCATCATTATTATAGACACATTTGTAATTCATATATTGAGATTTAGTTTTCCCCCAAGAAAAGGATTTATTTATGGAATTTTGCTGTAAACCCCCCCCCCAGGTTATAATCCTGGCTACGCGCTTGATTTAAGTAAGTATTGTGATAAATTTATATTTATACTGTGGATATAATATAATCATATGAGATTGTAATACATATATGTATGCGCATATAAGATCGTGATGTATAGATTTATACTGTGTTTACCTAAGTACATACGTTTAATATTTTATAATATTTTATTATAAGAATGTGATGAATATCTGTAAATATTACATTCTGTGAATGCATGTACATAGGTGTATGGATTATATATAAAATCTGGCAAAAGTTATATTTCTATATATGAGAACGTGATGTATATATTTCTATGTAAGTTCGTTGTACCTACTGCCATAAAGCTAACAAATTATATGGTAGCTATTATTTGTAATGTTTGTAGGCATGTTGGTATTGGTACATTACACCCTTGCTCGAGTATACAAACAGAATTATTGGCATTGACACCTTTACCTTGCAGTTTGCCAATTTTTGTGGAAATGCTTGATTACTTATGTTATTTTTTTGCAGAGGTTTATTCCTAAGATTTAAATCTCTAGCATGTATTTGCAATCGGAATATTTACGATTTTCTTCCTGGATGTGTAGAATTTCAAAGATGTATATAAACGGCTGGAATGTCTTTGAACAGTATCAATTCCTCAACTAACTTTCAACTAACTAACAGTTCCTACACTGTGTAAAATAAAATAATTACGAAAATGTATACTACTGTAGGAGCTATCGCTGTTCTGTGCATTGTCTCCCAAGTGGCTCCAACTTTAGGAGCCAGCGTTGGAGCAGACTTTTGCTCTAAGCCTACCGTTGCCGATAATTTGGATACAGAATGGGTAAGAATTTATTCATTTTGTAAAACAAAAACAAATAATTCAAAAAACATTTTCACAATGTTTAAAGATTTTTCAAAATTTGATCAAAATTGGCGGAATTTATTCATTTAATTGTAATTGTAAAATATTTCTGAAATTAGATTCAAAAGAATTATAAGAGAGAATGGCATCTTGCTACCGGAAACAAGGACGGAAGAAGACATTTGGCTCAAATCCTTCAAGGAAAAACCCTTGGTAGTGATGCTGATTATTCTAACATGTGCGCTACCCTGTCTCTCAATCTTACCGATGGAAACATTGGAGGTCAGTATCATGGATTCGGAGGAAAATCTGCTGATTGGGCTTGCAAGTTCAATGATGACGCCAAAATTGTCTGTGACTATTACACCAACCCCAACAAGGCCTACAGTAAGTCTCGTTTGTCGTATACTTGTGTCTTTAACATTTGTTTGGAACTATCAAAAGTAGTTTGGATACCATCCCGTTCTCTTTCAAAAATATTATTTTTCACTTCATTACCTGCTAGGATATTTAAATTTTGCCACCTAAAGTTTTCCATGTTATATTATTGCGTCAAAATATTTAAATATTCCAAATTTATTTTATAGTCAATTCATGAAAATATTGCCGTACCAAATCCATAATCAAAATCAATGTGCCTCTGTGACGACTGTTTAAACGTTTGTCATAGCCACATTGATCAAAATATTACTTTTACAAGTATCAAAAATTTATAAAAATGTTACTTTGTTCAAATAATAGATTGGTTTTGCAATAACTTGATGCGACAAAAATGTGACTTTAACAAATTAATGCCATTTAGTCAAAATATTATGACTTTATCCAAGTATTACTAATTTGTCAATATAAATTACTAATGTGTCAAATTATTAAAATGTCCTCCACATACCTATTGCAAATTTATCCAGATAATTTATTGCAACCTGAAGCATTTTTGAAATTAATTAAAGTTTGAATTATTTAATTTTTACAGCCGAAACCGCTTCAGCTTACTTGAGCTATTTCGATGGAACTGATTCCCACAACGTTTACGTTGCCGTTATTTGCTTCGGAAACGGTGATGTTGGTTGGTTCGCCGCCTCTGGTACTAAGACACTTTCTGCCGCTGAAACCAGTACTGTGGCTGAGCATGTCAAATCCCTTGGTTTCGACCCTGACAGCAGAGTTCCTTTGTACACTGAGAAGTGTTAAAAATTTAACTGCGTCGATATACCTCTTTCTCCAAACATACTTTTAAGTTTATTTTCAAATTTTATCCCCACATTCCTATATTCTTTTATTCGAAATGTATTTATGAAGGATTACATAATCTATTATGGCGTGTCTCACTTTTCCAATTAGGTATTTATTTGACTACACCTACACTCATGACACTCCTTTAACTATCTTGAAGACTTTTATTGTGTATTATGCATTTTTTTACAATTAAGCTTTTTTATTCCACCAATCGATATAATATTGAGAAGTACATTCGAACTCATTTGTCTCAATGGATAGTCTACCATCTACCTCCTCGTATTGCGTCCCTATTTGAATGAATAAATTCAGAATACAAGAATAAGTCATCGTGTTACGTGGAAAACCAAGGATTACACAAATATTTAATAAGAAATGCATCAATATGAAATTTTCCAACAGAGTAATATCTATTATTCTCTAAAATAATGATGAACGGCAACTTTATGACGTGAAACACTAAATCTTTCACCTGCCGGTATTTAAAAATACTATTTATTTAATTTATTTATGTATCTATTTATTTCTGAATTTGTATTTATTCGAACTAATAAAATGTGATTAAAAGTACCTAGCAAATATCTCAAATTATATTATTACATCCGCCAGATCCATTCCATTATTTACTATTTTACAATTTCTAGTGCTTACTGTTTTAAATAGTATCTTTAAAATGAAACTGCAATTATTATGTAAGTATGTAGACCAGGCACATATTCAGGATCGTAATCTGGATTTTTTTTACAGATAGTATATAATTGTAGAGCACAATTTTAATATAATGAACAATTGAGTGCATTGAGCGATTTAAATCCATGTAAATCCAAAGGCACCGCCACTTGACAGCGTGAGTAAGTGGATTTGTAAAGCTTAGAGTTGTGTTTCATCAGAAATAATTGTAAACTCCTTCTATGCATGTGGTATACTCAATGCTGTCGATGGCAGCGAAGATGACAGGATTACTGCCTTCAAACCTGGGAATAATTGTGAGTATGGAAGGGAATTGCTTAAAAAAGAAGCAACAGACAATATGTATCCAAATACTATACTATTAAGTCAGGTGTACCTCCTGGGTCTTGCCTAGGACCTCTGGTATTTAGTCTATTTATTAATGACATTGGTGAGGGAATCGATATAGAATATCTTTTGTATGCTGACGATGTAGTTATTTACACTTCTTGCACTGATGTAGAGGAAGGAATTGCAACAATCAATAACTGTTTGATAAAATTGTTTAACTGGTGTGAAAGAAATAGGCTTAAAATTAATTACTCTAAAACCAAAGGTATGATTTTTCGTAAATGTAATGATATTAAATCAAAAACAGTACCATGTAATGATATAAAAATTGGAAATAATGTAATTGAAACTGTTAACGAATTTAAATATTTGGGCATTTTCTTTGATTCAACTATGTCTTTTCAAAAACATTTACAACACGTCGAATGTCAAACTAATGTAGCCTTATCTAAAATGTACCAAATGAAAAGATATATAAGTACAAATGCTTTAAAAACACTCTTATCCGCTTATGTACATAGTATTGCAGATTATGGAATACTAATTTGGGCAGTACAGACTGACAATCAGATTAAGAATATTAAAAATAAAGTAAATAGGTTTATTTTAAGCTACCTCTACCCTAAATTAATTAAAAAACTGAGTAAACGAAAGAGCAGAATAAGGGTATTCAGAATGCACAATATTAATATTTATGACTTGTACAAACAATTAAATATATTCACAATCCTAGAACGAAAAACCATATATTTTATAAAATTGGTGTTAAAATCAATGTCAAATGCTGAGACAGGATTAAGTAACTGGTTTGTTTTTAAACAGAATAAATATGAATCAGGGTTTCCTCAATTAGTGGGCCCTGTAGTTAATTCTGGTTGCAAACAAATTCTAAATTCTGTATTATGGACTACAATAAGCTTTTGGAACAAAATGCCGGGAAATTGGGATTATGAAGAGATATTAAATTCGGCTGGTGGATTATTGGGGAAATGGAAAGAAAAACTAGAACAGGATAGAAATGTGGAGTATAAGATAGTTTGTAGATCATAGATTTAAGTTATTTATGGTCTAAATACCAGTGTCAGTAATTGTAAAGCAGTTAAATAATGTACTGATGTTACCAAGACACTTTAATAAAATTTGAGTTTGAGATTGAGATTGAGAAGGTCCAACACTTCCCCTTACTATAAATGATGAAAACGTAATTAAACCTTCCGACGAAAAATTGATGGATATTGAGTATACTCAACCAGACACGGATCTTATTGATGATAGTATACTGTTCTCAGACGATGAAAATTAAATGTTAGGTACCTTATATATCTTAAATCGTACTTTCATACTAAGCATTTTGACGTAAGTAACTAATTCGTAATTTTGACTAGGTACCTAATAAAATATAGATGGAAAATACAATTCCCCATGTGCACAATAACTCCCCATATTGGCCCCTATTACCGTGGAAGGTACCAAAAACCCTCATCCAAAATATATACCCCCATGGGTAGGTCAACCGGCGGGTACGGTATGTCCAAACCAACCTAAAACGCATCAAATTCGCGCTTAGCGCTAATTTTTTGAACTTGTATGGTAAAATAAGCTATTTGTAGATATCAAATGCATTCTGAAGCGCACCTCCACCCTGTGCATCCCCTCTGGATACGTGCCTGATGTAGACTATACTAAACATTTACAGTATAGAGTAAATGACAACTAACTAACTTATACATAAAATCAGAAATACAATTAAATTAATAAAATTCCGTTTCATCCATATTTTGACTAGGTAATAAGTGCGAAATAAATCGAAAACGTTTCGCAAGCAATATTTTCATACATCTTTTGGACTAATTATGACATTTTAGATAGCTATTAAATCCGTTCGTAAAAAAAGTACATTTGCATGAAATATAATATTTTTTTTAATATTGGATAAAATGAATGTAAATAAAATGTTGAAATACAAAATTAAGATTTCAAGAATTTTTTGCCATCACATTTTTCATAAATATGTTTAGGTATTTATGATATTAGTATAGTTCAAAGTTCCGTTCATAGGGCATAACTACTTTTGTATTAAAATAAACACATTATTAAAAAATGCAAAAAAAAGTGCAAAAAAAAGATCAATTGCAAAAATAATGGTTCAAGAAAAAACATTCTGGAGCAGCAATTTGATTCATCTATATTAATGAATAAAAATTGATCATTATAATTGCACCTTTTTTAGTTATATTTAAGAATATATTATATTAAAAGCAAAAGTATCAATACTCTGAGAATGTCTTCACGAACTACCTTAAAACCCATATTTTCACAAGCGTATTTATGAAAAATATGACAAATAAACACTCCTAAGCATTTCAAGCATTTTATTCATCATATTTTTCATAAGTGTGCTTTAAATTTATGTACGTTGAATAGTTCGTGAATACACAGTCAGAGTGTCAATACTTTTGCTATAAATACAATATATTATTAAATATTGCTGAAAATGAGTGCAAATAAAATGATCAATTGCGTATATTTGGTTCAAGAGTAAAAATTGATAATTAAATTTTCACCATTTTTAGTTATATTTAAGAATATATTATATTAAAAGCAAAAGTATCCATACCCTGAGAATGTATTCACGAACTACCCTAAAACCCATATTTTCACAAGCGTATTTATGAACAATATGACAAATAAACACTCCTAAGCATTTCAAGCATTTTATTCATCATATTTTTCATAAGTGTGCATTAAATTTATGTACGTTGAATAGTTCGTGAATACAGAATCAGAGTGTGAATACTTTTGCTATAAATACAATATATTCTTAAATAATGCCGAAAATGAGTGCAAATAAAATGATCAATTGCGTATATTTGGTTCAAGAATAAAAAATGATCATTTTATTTGCACCATTTTTAGTTATATTTAAGAATGTATTATATTAAAAGCAAAAGTATCCATACTCTGAGAATGTATTCAGGAACTACCCTAAAACCCATTTTTTCACAAGCGTATTTATGAAAAATATGACAAATAAACACTCCTAAGCATTTCAAGCATTTTATTCATCATATTTTTCATAAGTGTGCTTTAAATTTATGTACGTTGAATAGTTCGTGAATACAGAATCAGAGTGTCAATACTTTTGCTATAAATACAATATATTATTAAATATTGCCGAAAATGAGTGCAAATAAAATGATCAATTGCGTATATTTGGTTCAAGAATAAAAATTGATAATTTTATTTGCACCATTTTTAGTTATATTTAAGAATATATTATATTAAAAGCAAAAGTATCCATACTCTGAGAATGTATTCACGAACTACCCTAAAACCCATATTTTCACAAGCGTATTTATGAACAATATGACAAATAAACACTCCTAAGCACGGCCGTATCCAGAAATAGATTTCGGGGAGGGCAAAATTAGTTCGGGGAGGGCAAAATGCACCAAAAAGAGGTTATTTTGCTCTTTCATGGCAAAATAACCTCTTTTTTTGGGATTTCGGGGGGGGGGCAATTGCCCGTTTGCCCACCCCCTGAATACGGGCATGCTCCTAAGCATTTCAAGCATTTTATTCATCATATTTTTCATTAGTGTGCTTTAAATTTATGTACGTTGAATAGTTCGTGAATACACCATCAGAGTGTGAATACTTTTGCTATAAATACAATATATTCTTAAATAATGCCGAAAATGAGTGCAAATAAAATGATCAATTGCGTATATTTGGTTCAAGAATAAAAACTGATCATTTTATTTGCACCATTTTTAGTTATATTTAAGAATATATTATATTAAAAGCAAAAGTATCCATACTCTGAGAATGTATTCACGAACTACCCTAAAACCCATTTTTTCACAAGCGTATTTATGAAAAATATGACAAATAAACACTCCTAAGCATTTCAAGCATTTTATTCATCATATTTTTCATCAGTGTGCTTTAAATTTATGTACGTTGAATAGTTCGTGAATACACAGGCAGAGTGTCAATAGCTTTGCTATAAATACAATATATTCTTAAATAATGCCAAAAATGAGTGCAAATAAAATGATCAATTGCGTATATTTGGTTCAAGAATAAAAATTGATCATTTTATTTGCACCATTTTTAGTTATATTTAAGAATATATTATATTAAAAGCAAAAGTATCCATACTCTGAGAATGTATTCACGAACTACCCTAAAACCTATTTTTTGACAAGCGTATTTATGAAAAATTTGACAAAAAAACACTACTAAGCATTTCGAGCATTTTATTCATCATATTTTTCATAAGTGTGCTTTAAATTTATGTACGTTGAATAGTTCGTGAATACACAATCAGAGTGTCAATACTTTTGCTATAAATACAATATATTCTTGTGATGAATGTACTAACGAACAAGTCTTACTGGCCGAAGAAACTTATTGAAAAGGAACTTTGCTCAACGGTGAACAAAGATGATCTGGGATTGAAGAGGAGTCACGTTGGAGTCATTGGGAGCAGACCGCCATTCATCGATTGGGGCAGATTCTCAAACTGGAGTCGTTTAAAAAGAGCAGTGGGATATGTACTCCGATTTGTTACACACTGCCGAAGGAGGAGGAACATTGGGGAATTTGCAATTCAACCTTCAAAGATGCTGACCGTCGAAGAGCTGGAGAAAGCAGAAATCATCTTGCTACAACGTTCACAGAGGGAAAGTTTCGCAGAGGAAGTAGCAACATTGAAAAGGGGAAAGATGGTCCTGAAGAACAGCAGAATTGTGAAACTCTCCCCCATGATGGATGAAGGAGGATTGATCGACAAAAGAGCAAGGACTATTCATTCGCCCGGACTACACGCTGAAACTAAGAAGTCTAGTATCATGGATCCTAAACACTCGAGTACGAGACTCAACATTCAAAAATATCACCAGTTGGCTGAAAATCATGGAACGGAGAAAATGCTGAATGAGCTAAGACAGAGAATTTGGATCATTGAACAGAGAGCTGGAGTGAACCAATGGGGAGAATTTGACAAGACTGATCTTTGTCTACGGAAGCAATGGAGGAAATCCCACGCTCTCGCAGATGGATTCTGGAAATTCGAATCGTGGATGTTAGGACCGGTCGTGCAGTTTATCGAAGACCAGTTTCGAAGATGGCTGTGCTGGATGTACTCGATTATGAGAAGAGAATTGACCCGGAGCCCAATTCTGGGGGTGAGGATGTTGCCACGGGGAACTTGAGAAAAGGATGCGGACATCATATTTCAAGAATGTGTACATTATGAATTTATATTTGTTGTGTTTATCTATACCTTAATTGTCATTAGCAACTAATTATTTAAGTAATTATAACCAATCATAGTTTAGTTTATTATAGCCAATGAAAAATAGTCTTATTATAGCGAATCAGGGAGAAGTGGAAGAGTAACTCGACCCGAATTTTGGAAGGATATAAAAAGGGCGAGCACTGGGAGAAAACAGTTAGTGTGAAAATCGAATCGGAATAGATAGGATCTTGATTTTCAGAACTGTAATTTTGTAAAATTGTAAATTGTTGGAAAAGTAGAAGTAAGAAATAGGTAGTGAATTTATAAAGTGAAAATTGGACTTGTGTGTGTTCCTGCATTTTACTTGGATTCTCAACTTGCATCTTGCATGAAATTAGGATTTGGACTTTAGATAGAAAAGCTGAAGCATCGAAGAGGATAGTACGATATTGTGCGTCATAAGAAAAGGGGCACGTACAAATATGTAGTAATCATATTATTGTACCCAATCACATGTTGGTATTGAAACCAGTGGCGTAGACATCGTCGGGGCAGTGGTGGCAGCCGTCCCTTGGTGGCTGTGTCTAAGATGCGTCAAATGGCCAAAAATTAATAATGTTATTAAAATAGGTGTACAAATGTTAATTTCGATAATTTTCTGCGAGTTATAGGAAAAATATCCTAAAAATATTATGAGTGATTTGTATAAAGGCTTGTTTACTGACTCCACAATTATTCTTTCTTCACTGTAGATTTCTATTAAGGAATGAATTGTACCTATACATAATAAAGTATTAGTGTTCCTACTTTATGATGGGAATATTATTATAAGAAAGGTTGCAGCATATTTGAGGCAAAAATTCCCAAATGTTACCTATTTGGTTTATCATTTCACAAACTATTGATTGTAAACATAAACCAATGTCAAAAATAATATTGCCTTAATTCATTTTCTCGCTTTACTAACGAATTGCACTTTAATAAATTTTGGCTAATAAAATGCGTGTTTCGAAACAAAATTTACCATTCTTTTTTATATAAATTACGTAGTATTGTATTTGATGTGCCATATTTTGCCCAGGGGCGGCATAGTGGTAAGCTACGCCACTGATTGAAACCACAATAAAATGAAAGTATTCATTCCACTTTGTAAATTGAAACGACTTACTTTACAAAATGAAATAGAAGGGAGCTGCTAAATAATATGAAACAATAGAACTACATTGCAAAGTGAACACGCGAAAGCAAATTATTACACATCATATTTTCCATTACTGGTAAACCTTACTTGGAATATTGTACATCACTGTTGTAATATGAAATTTAATTGAAAAGTGAAAGATTGTTAGATATGTTTTGATTTCCGCAAAATAGAGCAGCTTAAAAGTTGAAAAACAATTACAGTGCATTAATCTAGTAACAAAAATCAAATTCATTACTGTTATTGAGTTTGGGTGGTTTGTGAAAAAAAACCGAGATTTAATTTATCAAAATACACAAAATTGTGAGATGAACTAAGTACCTATATATGTACTTTCACTTTGGGGAGCATGCATATATGAAGCCTGCAATTTTTGGCATTTTTAGACCCCACTCCTCCTCCCTTTGTATGCAAACTCATGAAATCATAGAGCCCCCCTACACAGACGTCATACAATAAATTCAACCCCCCCTAATCTATGAGTACAATATCCATATCTGTACATCAATTTAATAGCACTTTATTGTGCATACAAACAACCACGGTATAGAAGAAACTGAATAAAATTAACAATATCAAGTATCTAACTCTTCAAATGGCGAAGATAACCATTGAGTTAGATTCTCAAAAATCGGTAGACCTTCGTCCAAAACTTCATTTACAGCCACTCGTTTAATCGACTCTATTATATATGGATTCTGTTGTAAAAAATATTGCCAGAGTTGATTCCTTAGTATCGGGTTTAAATAATAATTATTTATTGATTAATTTAACTGAAGGGATTTAATAAAAGTGACTGATGAATAATAAAATATGGTGTATCAAGAGAGATACTAAACCCGAATGCGGTGAATACTGTTAGTTGTATTGGTATCTCCTTTGGTTAAATATTAATAGTAGATGCTGTATTCGTTTCGATGGCGTAACCCAGATGAAGCTGGCTTTACCATTAGAATAAGCTTATGTTAGTACATTTTTGCCTTTTTGAAAATTAATATACAGACGTCATAAAACCCGAGACCCCCCCCCCTCCCCCCGTCTGTTTTTGTCATATTTTCCAATACCCCCTCCCCCTAAAGTGCAGACGTCATATATGCACGCTCCCTTATCTGATAGTGGGTAAGCTACTAAGCAAGGATACACACAAATCTCAATAAACTTCAGAAGGAACTTATTAGTTATTACCTATCTAATTTATGCGTATTATGTTTTATTTTATTCATATTCTACATCATTTTAAAAAGATTTGATGAAATTAGTGCTACATTTATTAAAATTGTTTTTCATTATCCAAACGATGTAGTGTATGTTCAAAAAATCTGGGTTTGGCCCGGAACCCAATGCCACACCCCTAAATATGCCCTTGAGAACGAATGATTATGAGAAAAATGCTCCTCATTTTAAGCTCATATTACACAATAATATTTTTTTGTAGCTATCATTTATAAACACGAACTATATTATTTGTATTATATGACTTACAAATTGTTAACATGACTTTTACAATGGTCAATAAAGATAAAACTTGTAATTTTATCATTACATGATATTACATGTAGCTTTACAACCGACTGACTCATTCTAGTTTGTAATGTAGTACAGACATACAACAAAGCCTTAAAGTAGAGTGCACTAAAGATAAAAAAGCGAAATGACTTTCTGCTGCAACTTGTTTGTGAGTATGAATGTCATGAAACTGATTAACTTTAATTTCTTTGCTACTTTAAATTTTCTTCCTTTCACCCTTTACTTTTAACTAGTGCAAAACTTAGTCATGATTTCAATTCGTTCGCATGGTGTAGCGGTTATCACATCTGCCTAACACGCAGAAGGTCCCAGGTTCGATCCCTGGTGCGAACAAATTTTTACTGTTGGTTTGTGTACTATCCTATTCTATAATGTGAAATTTCAGATTGGAGTTGCACTAAATTTTTAAAAACACTTCTTCAATTTTGAATTGAATAAAATTTTGTACACTAGATAGATTTTTTTATGTTCTATTTGATTGTGCAAAAAAACCAAAAAAGTTTTTGACACCGCGAAGCAGCAATTTATATATTTGGCACACATCATTATACATAATTGCTATTTTTTGTTGAGTTGTATAATGCTTCTGCCGATGCAAATATTAATTTTCTTAACATCCCAAAATTCTAGCGAACGTGTCACCACAGCTTATCTATTGCTAACAAATCCCATTAAACTTTCCAGCATAAACCAAAGGAGGCAAATGACAGACAGGTAAATGTAGATAATAAATATTGAAGCCACATTATCATGAATAGAATACTAATGCCTTTTGATGCATCCACAACTGGCAATGCCACATTCTTGAAATCGCTTCGAAGAAGATCTCTAGTCTTAGTTAATGATTTCCACATTTGCACAATTCCTGAATGTTGCAAATATCTCAATTTAGAAATAAAGATGGGATTTATTTTGAATTGTAAATTCCATCCAATATTAATTCGCCACACCTTTTCTTCGCTGTTAACAATGCCAAAGTTTTGATCAACATTAATTTTAGACTTAAGTAGAGTTTATCTACATTTTCGGACTAGTCACCATAAGCTGTTTTGTTACATGCTAAAATACTTTGGAAAAATGTTTCAGGCGTTATTAAAAATTATTTTAATCTTCTTACACTTCTTGGAAATGTCATTCGAGTGAAGATAATAGTTTTCATAAATTCTGTGTCGCTCTTGCCGTTTTGGTGTAAAACACCGCTCTCGAGTATTCGGTAAATTCGGTCCTTGTGTAGTGCTTTTTGAGTCTGAACCTTTTCATTTTAAAGTAGTTGAATGAACCCATAGTAGGGTTGATTCAAATTGATATTTGTCATCCTAGAGAATCAGATAATAAATTAAAATACTGTTTTGTTGAAAATCACCGAAGGCTGTGAGAAATCAAATTGTGTTTCATGGTAATTATAGATTCAGTCTATATTTTTACGATATTAAAACACAAAAGGAAATACAAATTGGTACTTGTCATCTTAAAGAATCGTAAAATCAATTAAACTACTATTTGTTAAAAAGCATCGAAGGCCGTTAGAAATCAAATTGTGTTTTAGTTTATTTAAAGAAAAAATTCAGATTTATACTATAGTAAAACATAAGAGGAAACGGAAATTTACATTTGTCATCTTTAAGATCCTGGCAAGAAAATTTTTAATAACTGTTTGTTCAAAATCACCGAAGGCTATCCAAATCAAATTGTGTTTCATGGTATTTATAGATTCGACCCACATATTTACTATATTAAAACACAAAGGGAAATCCAAATTGATATGTGCCATCCTAAAGAATCGGACAGTAAATTTAATATTGCTTTGTTGAAAATCACCGAAGGCCATGAGAAATCAAATTGTGTTTCAAGGTATTTATAGATTCATTCCACATTTATGCGATATTAAAACACAAAAGCAAATGCAAATTGATACTTGTCATCCTAGAGAATCGGACAAAAAAATTGTTTTTTTGAGAAGCACCGAAGGCTATGAGAATTAAATTGTGTTTCATGGTATTTATAGATTCAGTCCAGATATATACGATATTAAATCAAAAAAGAAAATCCAAATTGATACTTGTCATCCTAAGAATCGGGCTAAAAATAAAAATTTGCTTTGTTGAAAATCACCGAATGCTATCCAAAATTAAATTGTGTTTCATGGTATTTATAGATTCAATCTACGTATTTATTATATTAAAACACAAAAGGAAATCCAAATTGATATGTGCCATTTTAAAGAATCGAACAGTAAATTTTAATACTGTTTTGATTCCCGTACGCTAGAGCTTGGTGCACAAGAGAGCTTATGGACAACAGAGCTTATGGACAGGAGAGCTTCGTACA
>JAQFYB010003922.1:0-17781 GCA_034694085.1 Pogonognathellus longicornis | reverse complement strand
ATGACCTATGACCTTTTTGAGACAGGTCTAACTAAGGCTTTCTCCAGCCCATGTAAAATTCCTATTCCAGTGTAGATATCTAGGTACATTGGTACTACGATGGAAAGATGAGATCGAAATATGCTTTAGTAATCCGCTAATTACAGTTACATTTACATCGATACACTGTGTAATAAACTCACTACAGACTACAGCATAAGGCAATAATTACTCTTCATGCGTAAATTCACATCAAATGGTATGTGGAGTCATCTGCTTTTAATATTATCTCGTTTATCATTTCCATTGAATGTGTGCACTTAATGTAAAGAGAAGCTGACGACATGGACCAAAATACTCATCCTTTTAAAGCTTTAAATCAAAAGGACAAATAAAACGATTCAGGAGCTTATTAACCTTAAATCAAGTGTGTCTCGCACCTTTGCCACAATAGGCTTCACGCAGAGGCAGCAGACACGACACCAGAACATTTCCATTACATCAAACACACGCGTACAGAATTTAATACATTTTTTAATATTAAGGTCAGCTCAAAGTATATTCCACTATTATCGCCATTAAATTAAGGTTAAGGTTAGGATTAAAAGCACCCGCATGTACATGTACTATTGCGGTACTTCATGCTTTTAGAACTAGAGACAACCAGATCAGGCATTTTATATGCAAACTGACTGACAGACGAACAGATGGGATGTGATAAGATGATAAAAATGATTAGCCCGTTCTGCTATCTACACATACGAATAAATAATTATCTATAACATCGTGCTCTATTAGGTAACTATCATATACAAACTATAAAGCCTTAAAAGTACTAGTATTACCAGTACCCTATCCTTATGTAGGTTATAGGTACTTATGCTTTTGATATATATTAAAATGCACATTCACTGTAAGACATTATTGATATTACACTATAGTCTCTCCTTACATGCTTCAGTATGTATTATGTGTATAGAATAAGTGTAATATTTTCGTTTATAAGTAGGTACCTACTTGATTGTATACTATTCTAAGTATGTAAGTCTTTTATATAAAACGTATTGTTGCAATTGCAAATAGCTTAATTGATGGCATGCGATGACTAGATATGTGCCCAGTATTTTGTTTTGTATAGGTATTATGTCTAAAGGGAGCATCGTACAGTCATTTATTGTTAAAGTGTTTACCCTTTAAAAGGGCAATTGGGTGATCCTATTGTGTGAGAGTAGGTACTCAAAATGCATCAAGTAATGTTGTTTTAATTCATAAGGTCGCAACTCTAAAGAGAAGGGCTCGTGTGAGTGACTCGTGTATGTATGGTGAGGGTGGGCATCGACATATTAATACTAATGTATAATTATATACATGAATGTTAGAAGATACAAGGCCTGGCATAAACAGTTCCATCAATAGATTTGCATTTTAATAACATCTGGATTGATAGGTGGACATTGGTGGTAATTGGCTTGGGTTAGCTTACACTCAGCTTTATAAGCTTGACTTTTATATGCGTTTATATGTAAACTCGTGCTTTATTATTGGAATGAATATTATAAACATGAGACTGATGGATATATTGACGGGATTATATATTTTTGTGGAATATATGCAGTGTCACAGCGCGTAACAAGCACAAAGCACAACCCTCTCAATCGAGAGTCCATTCGGTTTTAGATTAGAAAGATCGCAGGTGCTAGAGGACAGGGACTCTATTAATTCCACTAATGAATGCACGTGCGGAGTCTCCTAAAGTAATCAATAAATAGTCATCATTATCTCATCTATCTTCTACTCTCATCTCGGTGTTGCTTGTCCAAGCGTAAACAAAGACCGGGTTTTATTAATGCAGGTAGGAGGGAAACAACTCCAAATCAGCCCTTTCGCGCCCGAATCATGAGTTAACCGGGAGAATAAACATATTGGTCAGGTGAGGTCATGCATTCGGATTTTGAATTCGGAAGGCGTCCCTCCAGAATCGGGTGATGATGAATAATCATTGAATATAATCGCCTGCCATATGGTCACTCAAACTCTAGTTTCATTTTCGTCTGTCGGATTATCTCCGAGATAAGAATTGAAATTCGCGGAATGGTTTTTCCAGATACTTTGTCTGCTTAATCTGTTGTTTGCAGTAGCGACTTTGTGGAAAACTCTGTGCTTAAAATAAAATGCAATATTATCCGACATGAAGGTTTCAGAGAAATGAATATGAAATGGAGCAATTTATTTCCATTTCATACTTGAATTAATGTTTAAACATGAAAGTTATGGAAGGATAACCTTTTTGAACTAAAAGAGGTGAATATACCTTCACAATTTGCATATTGAGGTAGTACACTAACACAATTCAATGTATCTATAAGTATAACTATACCTTTACAGTTTACTTATTGTCAACAATTGCTCCAGTTTTACTTAGTTCCGAGAGGCGATTTGTTACCTTTTTAAACAAATCTTCATTCATGTCTTTCTTGTATTTGAATTCTGATAGCTTATTCTTTTCATGATTTTTTTCGTGTGATCTATTGTTTCCTCACATTTTTCTTTGATGCGAAGATACTTTTGGCAAAAATTTTCCAAGTATTACGTTATTAATATAAATCACCCACCTCGCTGAAAGCATTACAATTTGGATATAAGTAGATTTATTTATTTATATGTTAGTAGAAGTACCTATGTATATGTATTATAAAAAAGTTCATGTTAACTCATTTGTAACCGTACACATTGAGGTACTTTTGGTTATGTTCGTTATTTGTGTTATTTTATGGAACAGAGTTCAATGAGCTTGTCCGTAATACACTCACTATTAAAAGGGTATGCTATGGAACTTCCGTCAGTGTGAACCAGAATGGTGTTATCGCTGGAAATAATGCGTAGTCGTAATTTGTATTTCGTATAAAAATTTAGAATGAATTAAATGAATCATTCTACTCACAAATACTACGTAGTAGTAAGTTCGTTGATTCATGTACTAATAATAACTCGTAGTAAATTATGACTTACTACCTTTTTCTTTTGTAACTTGTTAGATATGTCTAGGTACGCTATCAAGTGCCTTCCTATCCAACGTGCCGGTTGCATTGGTATTTTTGTAGTAGGTAAATAAAATATCTAGTTGAAATTTTTTATGCACTGTTGTTGGCCGCTATAGTGTATGTGCTAACCCACGAACGTATTAAATGTAGACTTTCCATATCAACATTTAGTGCATACAGTCTAATTGTAGGTTGATATATTTCAACTCTATTTTTTAATGTAACTCAAAATAAGTTCTGTTAAGTGAATGGAAATACTATATAGAGGAAATGAGCATACCTACTATCTTACATTCAGGCAGCTGCCTTTGCTTTAAAAATTAGACAAATTTTAAAGATGAAGTGATTAACTTATTACACCTTACCATAAAGTTCACATCGGTTAGGAATTTTTCATTTTTGTGTTTTCAGACTACTAGAGATTGAAGCACACACACTCAGACGACTTATGTAGAATTGTAATTACTGTAACTGTAGAGGCATTTCGGTCAGTAGTTAGTAAGTAGTAAGTACCTCGTTTCGTAGTGGCTTCATCAACCTTACAGTTTTGCACATCTGCTTTTGCTTTTAATAAAAATGAATTAAATAACGGCTGCATTAGTATGATTTTATGTGGGAAAAGTGTTTAGATGCATGCGATATATGTATAGTTATTTGGAGTATATTTTTTATACGAGTAACCTGCTGCAGAATTTTAACCAAACTATAACACAAGTAGTATTTAAGGTTGAAGTGAAATAAAAAAATATCTATGGTTATAAATATTACTGTAAAAAATTCTCATGTTAGTCATAGCATTTTCCAAACATCTGCCAATACTGGCTAAAAATTTTCACCAGTAATGAATTTTAATATTGGCTATGGATTTTAAGTTCATATCTTTCTATGTGCACAATAATGCATCTGCAATTCCTAAAGCTTATCCAACAATGAAAATTTTCCTAAGCACAAGAAATTTGTTATGGCTGTAAATTCAGAATTTGTAACTAAAATCGCAAAGATTTGGTTTCGCCAATTATTTGCACTGAATGAAGGAAATTTACTGCCTTACCATGTGTTACAAAAATTATGACAATGTAATACATTTGGTATCACACAATCGTGAGTTTTTTCTTTAAACAAATTCAAGCCTTTCTGGAAGTTAACAAATAAATAGTAGTAGGGAGCGGCATGTATGTGGCTTTCTGTCATTGTTAATCATATCATTTTAGAGGTTTAGAAGTACATAAATTTTATATGGGCCAAATGTTTCACCCGGTGATGCTACTGCATACAATTTACTAGGACTGCATAAAATCAGCAATATTCACACGTGTCTTTGTATGTACAAAATTATTACCCTGCGGTAATGAAACCCGAGACAGAGTTTGATGGAAAAGGTAAACTGTACAGTACATCACTTTTGTAATGTACAGATACAAGTATGTGAAAAAACTTAGGGTCAAGAGGAAGAGTGCTCCTCCATTGTAGAATTCTTGTCCCATTTCATGTGACACCACTACTAATCCGTAAAGGAAGTTACTCCCAACTAAAAGAAGGGCTTATCCCTTCAATAACATTAATGTTATTTACTTGCAATGTAACAGAGCGTATTTTATATTCACAGCAAGCTATAAATACAAAGTTTCTGTTTGTGAGGGAAAGAAGAGAATAAGGAAACGAGTGAAATCAAAGCAGAACTCTATAAATATAAATTCTCTACTATGTTTCACAACCCATAAATGTGTTGCTGTTCCTTACTTGAGCATAGATATTTGCCCATAGGTGTGTGCACAATATTTATCTTTATACCATTTATCCATTTATATGTAAGCTTGTACTGTAACAATGTTAAGCTTCTGCTTTTATTGTGTGTAGCATTATAGAGTGTTACAATTTGTGCTCCAGTAGAATATTTTGGTCATAGGACTATGTGATGTTTTATGCTTCAGGAAATTCAGTACAATGAAATGCTGCCGAAGACAAGGGAAAATGATGGTAGCTTCAACTTGACTACTTGAGCCGAAGCCAATACCATGGATAGACTTGGACAAAAGAAACTCGCGACAAATTCGACACGCTCTCCGCATAAATTGTAGGGTGGCCACTGTGAACTTGACACTCTAACGACAAAACTGGCAGCAGGACACAGGAAAACCAATGAAGAATCTCGGACTATAACTTCACTCTACTTACCACACCATAGAAAATATATGTCTATGTATCTAAAGCATGAACGCCTTACCAAACCCAGAATTATATCAAGATTGTTGTGTAATGCTGTAGGTACAGTGTACAGTGTAGTGCAGGAGCAATTATGAGGAAGCATTCTTTTACCCAGCTCTTCCCTGCAGATAGAACTAAATTCATCCGACGAATTAAAGACTTACGGGCATTCTTCATGACATGCAACCTACACACAATAAATACTTGAATATCCTGGCTGGGATTAGTTTATAATTTTTATAAGCCGTGCTGACAAGATTTGTACCTTTTCTTTAATGAAAAGTCTTCACTTGGAATGAAGTGGTTGTATTTCCATGTGTAATATCAGATGAGAATTAATTTTTACACTGGGATTTTTTGTTCTTAGTGTTAGATTTTGTAACTACTGGCCACTATAATGCACTTCCCTGTCAGTTCCATTTACAAAATAGCATTTCCTTAGATTAAGGGAAAATTTATGGCGAGAATAAAAATTATTATGTGTGTGGATTATTATGGGTCATGCTGAGAGAGTGCCAGTTGTTTTACATTGTTACTTTAGTATTGTAGGTACAAACACTTTGGTTTGTCACGCTTCAAATGTTAATATCGGAAATGGACTCCAGTTAAAATACAGATACAGCGTATAGCACTTAAAGCTATAAAGAATTGAGAAATACTACATATATTATATGCCAATACGCATACACTATGAAATCAGAAGCTCCGATTTTATGTAAACCATCTAATATACCTTACCACTGATATAAGCATAGATTGTATCTATATAAGTTACTGTAAAAATAAATCAAATTATGAATAACTAATATTCATGCATACACTACTGCTACTAATAATGAAAATAATATCCTTGGTGTAGTTTTTCCAGGAATCGGGAATTTGCCTTTTGGCCGAACTGTATTTGTTTGTCCTATTACAGGGCACCTCTTAAATCATCGCTAATATGACAATAATTGACCATTTAGCCATTACACTTGAAGTGTTTTGGGGCGAATCTATCACCATTAGAATTCATAATGTTTTCATGTGGTTGAATGTAGCAGAAAGAATAAAAATTCTCTTCACTTACAAAATTACAATTTCAGTGTCAATTGCCCATTTCGGGTCGATACAAAAGTCTGTTACTTGTTTTGTCTTCGTCCCATTCCGCAGTCACGTCCAGTCCATTTCTTTCGTAAAACCATAGCTGTGTATTAACTTTTGGTTTGTTGGGTGTAGATGAGGTTGAATTGCATTGTGCCTTATTGAATTGCATTGAATCGAATTTATTTCATCTGTACATTCTACTCTCCAGTATGTGGTCTTCTTTGCAGCAACCGATATTCTTCCTCCCCGTGTCCAATTCTTGATCACTAATGTATTTTTCTTGATACATAAAGTTCAGTTGTGTAGCTCGAAACAGCGGAGAATAAAGAAATGGCATTTGCTCGTGGCGGATACGCTCCGACTCTGACATAATACGAACTTCAATAAAAATCCATTACGAATTATTTATTTGTCTAGTATGGGCTATTTTGTTAGGTTTTGGTCGCTTTTTTCATGTAAGACCATCCACATTTATCTCATTAGGAATAGTACAATGTACTATGTACAACAGCTATGCAAGAGCATTTTTTGCAATTTAGTATATATGTTGGTTTGCCACTCTAGAGCAGACCGACCGATGGACAAGTTTGTACAATTAGTATTCAGAGGAAACAATTTACACGTAAAGTTGATATTTCCATGCATGCCATGACACTGCAAAATCTGTACACTTGACTTCAGTTGGACTTGACAAGATATTATGATGTGTAAAACTAATGAAGTGAAATTTAGACAAAAGAAAGACTTGTGCGTCTCTACGGGATGTCCAACTTAAGACTCTCACTGAAAAGCCAACATGGAATTAACATTGGTATTGAATCTGACCCAATCAGAGAGATACTATCATCTAGTGATAGTGTCTACTATGCATACAAAATAACGATCTGTATATAAGCGTCGGTTGCTTACATCGAATTTGTATCTCCGCTACACAATAGTAAATACATTTACATAAGCACTTACATATAATAACAGAACAGATACTAATACCTGGTAGAAGGTGGATAAAAATAAAATCAATACATGACAATGAGTTCCTCGTGCCCTTCTGATATAAAGATGATGATGAAGCTGATGGTAAAAGATGAAAGATAAAGATCCAACAATAAACTAAGCTTGTTTTACCGGATTAAAAGCACGAAGGGCCACACTGCACTGCTGAAGATAAGTACAACTAATATTAAGCAGTACTACTTGACCTCATAAGTTAACGTGTGAGCAAAAGTTTACTGAAAATTAACAAAAAACTTGGCAAAAAGAATCCATTTCGTTACGATTTTTAATATTCGAATTAAATAAATAATTTTAATCTTAACTACAATAGCACAATCCAAGTTGAAAAATCCAAATGTAATCAATCATTTTGAATTTTTAAACTAAAGATTCCAGTAAGAATCGATTTAGAATAAAGGGGAATGTATAAAAGAAAAATGTAGCAATACAAATTATTTTTACTAGAATAATTTATTATTTGAGTATTTAAATGAGAAAAAGAAAACATTTAATTTTCTGTAGTATGAACGTCCCAACCGTTATGTTAGACCAATTTTGCTGGTTAATAGATTTACCCCTTAGTTTTGAACACTTCTATATACACGTCTCAAGTTTAATTTTTACACTAGTTGTCTCCACACAAAGTGATACAGACATATCGTCTGTATAAGTCCTAGTATGGCTTAAAGCTATATTAGGTATGTGATAATAATAACATATCAAGGGATTGAATTTTATTACAAACATAGTAAGCGAAAAGGGCAGTAAAAACTGAATGACTCAAGACAACTGTGAGGATGCCTGAGACTGTCCAATGTAGCTGGGAACAAATACTCATCCCATCATCGTGGTGAGTAAATAATAAATAGCTCCTGGTCATTTTCACCATTTCATTTCCAATCAGATATTTTAGGCAGTACAGAAGCCAAGATACGTTTAAACTTTTGCTACTGTGTATTTCTAATTATATTTTAATTATAGATCTATCTCAATGAATAATGTCGTATTGTATTGTTATTTACAGTGTACACCCAAAAAGAGGAGCAAACTCATCAGTTGCTGTAATAATGTATCATATTTTCTCTTCCATGCAATACAATGTTGATTTGTTTTAAATGAACAAATCTACCTCTACCTCATTGTACCGTAGTCTGATAATCCACACAATTCCAGCTCGTGCCCATTGTTTATATTTCATTTCATCTATGTGAAACTACTCTGTATGGAGTTACTGCCCCTTGTCTCTCCAATGTTTCATACGATTAGTTAGCTTACAATTGTCAATTAAAATTCAATGCAATTATTTAAATAGACTCCCTCTCTGAAACTGGACACTACTGCTTTCTGTACTGCATGTTGTGCAATTAGTCTGCTTTGATTAAAAGTCCTTAGTCCTTAGTTATATGGCGAAACACTGCATGTATACTTTATCGTTAGTCCAATACTGAGCTTATCTTTAATTCTCATGTGTGCTCAAATAGCATTTCACATTTGTATTGCAACAGCCATTTAATTCGCTAAGGGGTATTTACTACATAATAAGGCAATGGGACGCAAAGGATTCCTCCTCAATTTAATCTGGATATACATGCTCGGACATTGAGATACACTGCATTACGCGGATAAAGTGTGCATGAATTCCCTTTAGTTACTCAAATTGTACAAATTTGCCCGTAGTCATGTCCTATCATCTTTAGGTTATCGCAATGTACACCTATAATAATTGTAGTTTTAACTTCAAAGGAGACTCGGAGTGCATATAAACGGGAGTAGTTTGAGATAGACTGGAGGCGATTCGACAGTCCACTCAATAACTGTTTAGTCTTTACACACGAAGTCATTCTGTTAAGCCCGTCTCTTCGTAGCGGTGGATTAAAGAAATAGAGATGGGGAGAGGACACTATAATTTATATTTGTAGCCTCGAGGATTGATAACAGAATTAGAGATACACATTGCATGGCTTATAGTGCACATTTACTTTCCTACATATAGTAGGATCGATTTGAGTGAAGAATTTATTTTGTCACTTTGTCGGGTGTATATGGTCACTGTAAGGATTTGACCAGTTCAAACCAGCCAGACGATTTAGAAGGTTTTACCATCCTTATTGCAGATAACGACGAGCAGAGAAAACACGGAGCGTATCAAACGGCTATTTGCCTCCCACAGTGTTTTCCTTTGAACTCAAATCACTTCTCGTCTCATCCTATGTACGATTTCCACAAAGTATCTCATCTTTATCAAGCCACACTGAATGAAACCATTCCACACATTTCTAGACACGTACGAATCAGACAATGCGTAATGCTACTGGAGCGTATATTTGCAACATACGGAAAACAAGACTAGTTTTTCAGCTTTAGTTTTATCCCTCGTTTTGTACAAGTCAGTCGCTCGTTCAGTTTGTTAGAATCCTTGGGAGTTTTTTTATTATGTAGTAAAAACGGCTGAATAAAAAGTATTGCTAACAAGCAAAGAATTTATTATATAAAATCAGATTCGACTGTTGGCAAGTTGTAAAGACAAGAGTGATGATAGTAGTTTAGACTTACGCAATGCCAAACAGTAAAGTTGCGTCATGACTCATTAGCTTTGAAAAAATGAGCTGTCACTTAAAAATCGCCAGCCAGAGAGTCGAAGCTCAATCATAGATCTGTGTGTCTGTGGGACTGCGTGTACATCATAGAGATAGAAAAAGTCTGAGAGGAAATCACCGTCAAACAGTAAAAAGGCAAAATGACCAAAATGACAAAGTCAATGAGGAGAGATTGTGTAATGAGCTGATTATGCGGGGAAAGTGAGGAGACAGAAGTCATGACGAAAGTCAATTCATTTCTTGTCCGGAGCATTTTGTGGATTGGATTGGATATCATCAACTTTGTTTGGTGGCAGTCGACTCGCCTCCTTTATTCGGCTCAATTTGAGAAAAAGTCTATGAATTCCCTAAAAGTTACAGGCGCTCCTATATCTACTAGTAATAAATACTACTAGCAGAGCATCATGAGAATCAAACAGACTCGGCACAGACAGACCGTATTTGAAAATTGTATGCGATTAGGAACACCGATTTATACACGTCTTCTTCGTTTCCTTTTTCACTTTCATGTTCGACATGCACACATATGGTAAAGTCCTCATCTTCATTTTCCCCGTTTTCGATCCACTTTTTCGTTCCTGGCTTGCTTTGTGTTGGGTTCAGCTTTTGATAAGTGGGTACGGTTTCTGAATTGACAGAACTACATGCATGTACATATGTACATCACTAAACTATTTCCGGCTAACATAAAGGATATTTTTTGGTACTTTTACTTTCAAAATCATTTATTTTTATTTTTTTAACACAGAAACTGATTTTGAAAGAAATCCTAATCAGTAATTTGTCGGAATTAATCCCCTGTCCACTGCTCATACTTCATAACTGTAGAATTCGTTTAAATTGTGAAAAGTAATTACTTAATGGTCAGCACTTCATTGCATCTGTAATTGAAGAAATATTTAAAAAACATTTATATCTTTTATTTTTGTTTGATTTTGTTTACAAAGATTTGGTTAACAATTAAAGCTGCAGAGTACATAGTATTATGTAGGTAGTCAGTGTGGAACGGAATAATAAATTAACAAAAAAGGCAAAAGGGCTAGTGATTTTTTACTGTCAATTTAGGTAATTTCCTGTCGCCAATGACATAGCTTCATGTACGACTAGCATGAATGTACGCATTTATTTTCCTGACTAATGTATGTCTTTTTACAGTACAAATGCGAATGCAGCAAACAACCATGCGGCACAAAAATAATTTCCACTTCCACAATGTTATTTGCCATAAAGACCTGATTCAGTGTAATAATAAAAGTTAGGGTATGTTCAAATAAATTCATAATGCTTCAAAAAATTCCCAACCTGCTTTTGTATTGATTTTTCCATTTTCCATATTGTAGCATTCAGGCTACTTCAAATGACAAGACTAAAATGGTCGTACTTACACGAGTACCTAATTCTGTAGTAAAATGATCATTTTGTAGAATTTAACAGTGTTGAAGTGAGAGCAAATATGGGATTTATAGTCATCATTTGTCTTGTAACTTGACAACCCGACATATTATCGTCTTCTATATAGAGTCACATTTACTCCATTGCATAAGAGTAAGAGTCAAATGGTTTGTCTCAAGACAGATGCATGCCAGTGAAATGCATCTAAATTGTAGCGTGCTTTACTGCATGTGCATGTGGCTAAATATGTATGGTGTTATGTCGCAAAGTATAAAATATATGACAAGTTCAAAATTGGTATTGTTGTTAATGGTGTGGTGTGGTGTAAGCTAATAATATTGAATTGAGTGCGTATGTGTGGTAACGTAAGTAGGTGCCTCGTAGTTTGTTGTCGTCATGCTTTAATATTATTATTGTTCATCTTGCGAGCAAATCTCGTCAACTCCCTTACACGTGGTAGCGTTTGGTTTGGATGGTGTTTTATTAGGCGTATTATTAGGCCCATCTCATCTTGAGTTCAGTCAAGCAGAAAGGATGACACGACAATGACAGCGACACGACAAGTCAGCCTCATGTCACTCTCTCAGATTGTTTTATGTCTTGTCATCATTTGCCTTCGTACACCACTGCGTCACTTTTACCTCTGGGTACTGTTTCCATTTGTACTACTGTTCTCACTCACATACACACATAATAATTAACTGTTGGACGATGAATTATCTTCAGCTCTTCACTCAAATTCTACTTGGTGCTTGTTTCAAGTGCACAGGCAGCTACACACTATTACACTTATAATAATATAATATATCCAGACCGTAGCAAATCATTGTATTCAACTTCAGGACTTTGACAGTGAACTGACTAATCGTGCACATGATGACATTCTACAATTGAATGAAGAAAATTCGTTTGTGTAAAGTGATTTGGGCTTTTAAACTTCAATGTATATACAAATAGAAATGTGGATTAGTTTTCATTATAATCTTTAGTTTCATTAATTTCATTTTTTGGAAATTACTTCAGGTAAAATGGATAAACGTCCCCAGTTCTTCCTACTGATTCAAAAAACGAAAATATGACTCAAAAAGAAGTTTATATGTCAAATAAACCATATTAAACAAGTAACGTCAGCTACATTTTATTTTGGTAAAAGTGTACAGACAGACAGATAGACAGACAAATAGACAGATAAAACACTTCTACGCAATTAAAATTAGCCAACCTATTAACCTCTATAATTGTAATTAAATAGATGTGTAGGAAAATGCAGAAATGGGAATTGAGGTTTAAATGGCTATTTGGTAAAAATTGCATTTGTGTTGATGTAAACTGTAAATACAATTACGCATGAGACATTTTTAGCTTCTTCATACGTTGATTTTGTGAACATTTAGAATTGAAGACTAGACACCTAGGGGACATCGGGTATTGTGATTTGCATTGCGTTACTCAGTCGTATTAAATTGTATGTACTACCTATAGGGTTTCGTGTGGAAAACAATAGATTTATATGAATGCATTTTTATGCCATTCGTTTTGGTTTGATCTTGGTGATATTCAATTGTTGTAGCGTAGTTGAGTCGTGTTGTGTTGTGATGGACCGTGACTGATTCATCGACCAAGCTAAAAAGCCAGACTGTACAGTGTACAGACTCGAAACCAAATGAAATGAGACTAGACCACCTGCACTTATGTCACGTTGCAAGTGTATTGGTGTCGAAAATAAAAGAAATGAAGGTAAATACATGTATACGTATAGTACAGGGATATATGTCATATAAAAATTCTACAACATCACCAGTAAAGTATCATTTTTGAATTTAAATGAATTCTGTAGATTGATGCATGTAGCTTCTTTATTTACTTGAATGTATTGATGGTAATGTTCCTTCTGCACAATCCACAATGATTGTTGCTGTTACAAATGATAGAAAATAGAAAGTCTGAGTCACCAGTTCTAGTAAAACCATCTTATTCTTTAGCAATTTTATTCCTTTCTCGATCTTCGAAGTACCGTTATTTGATTAAATGATTGCTATCTCAGTGTATTTATTCTTTAAAATAAAGATTCAAGAAGCAAAAGTACCTAACAGAACATAAATAATTACATAGTTATTATAAAGCTTGGACGAATTCATTGAGATCTATTTATATTTTTTCATGTAATGAGTAATGAAAAAAGTTTCACTTCAATGGATTCCCTTTGGTAAGAAAATTAAAAATAACCTGAACAAATTATCTTTGTTTAAAACAACAAACATTTAACAATACTTGCATGATGTGGTACATAGTACATAGTGCCCGCTTCAAAGATAAGTTTCCGATCATTGAGAAAAGAAATAATAGCAGCAGAATGGTAATCCTTTTTCTTTTGAAAAATCTTCACGTTTACTTGAACAATAAGTCATCACAACAATCAACAATTTCATTTATAAGTACACCGAGATGTGTTCCATGAATAATAATATGTGGTTATAATGTAGTTGTATATGAGAAATGATGCTGAATAGAGAGCATTCAATTGTAAGCAAAACTTCATTGTTGTAGTATTTGGTATTACTTACTTTTACAATCGTACAAAGAAATATACACATCAATGCTAGGCAGCATATCCCTAAGAGATTTTCTCTCGGTACTTGTTATAGGGATTGTTGTGGATTTGATGTTTAGAACCCTCAGTCCGCCTCTAATAAGAGAAACACGACTAAAAGTCAAGCTTTTTGTCAGGTTTACATAACAAATACATGGTAGCAAGCACAAATATTCTTTTCCGTATACCCTAACCGTCTTCTGACCACCCATTCTTTCACCAAGCTAACAGTTATACTTGTGTCCGTCAAGTTAGTAGTTTGCCAACACCACCACACACACAGTCAGCTTAACTCCCATCAGTTGTCGTGCACATTCATATATCTCCAGTATAAGGGAATCTAATATAGCGGGTAAAAAGAATACACTTAGTTTTCTACGAGAATACGAATGAGACCTTTGGGAAAATAAAGACCTAACGCGAAGTAAATTTATGTCCAGCTGAGAGAGTGGAACAGAACTGTCATAAGTTTGCATTGGCATGAACTATTACTTACCACGTTAAATAACCAAAGTTGGGCCAAACCAACGAAACCAAGTTGTACCAAAGGCGGAGACCGGCAAAGTGCTGTAAAACTCTATTATTGCCATCCTTTTGTTTGCCATTTGTAAACACTTTGAGTCAATACGGCAAAATCATGGACATTTGGGGAGATAAATGGGATTTTCTTTGTGCTGGCATTCTACAAGTCATAATGTCATAAAACATTCGACGAATAGGTTTTAACGCATCACCCATGTGAGTGCGCACGTAATAATTGTGTTTAGAACGCACAAGACAAGAATGACAGACTTTTCTCCTAATTTAGTTGTTGCATTAATTCAACATAATAATTTTACTTTTTGTTTCCTACAGCCACACGCAGCAAAAAAATAAATATTATGCTCCTTTGCTTAGATTCAGTTGTATTTTTACAAATACATTGCAAGTAGAGCGTTTTGTCTGCTTATTGGTGTGTACATTCTACTTTATTACGCATATTTATTTCTGAGAAAGGAAAAGTTGGTAATAATAAAAATTAGCTGTTGATAACAACAATAAGTACAGATGAATACACTACATCATTATTAAAATAATTAAGAAATGTGTTTTCTTCATCCCTGATGTATTGTATAATACTTTATCAGACCTACGAGAGAAAATGTATTTATAATAGACTGCCTGTGTGTCTACACGCTGCGCTGCCGTGTTAACGTGCTCCAGCAACACGGTTGTGGTGGTGGTAGTAGGTTTATAATAGGAACACGAAATTAGATCCTGCATGATGAGTTTTGATTACGATCCATAAATCTTGTTACGTCGGCGAGAGACAAGTCATAAATTTATTTCGAGGCTGAGTGACTCGTCCCTTTTCAAGTTGAACTTCGTACATTTCTACTACACAAGTACATTATTATAACTTCATTCAAAGCTCATTGACACGTCAAGGCAGTGGATGCTATTTAGTATTCAAGTCGTGTTTCATATTTTGAATCTTAGTCTCACTTTACTAAAAACAGAAATCAACCATTCCATAATATTGAACTTATCAAACAGTTTATAATCACTGAAGCGTGCAAACAACTACCTTCTTTATGTAATTGTACAATTACACACACGGCTAGCTCCTTAAAGATAATAGTTACAACAAATTATCCGATACATACTTTCTTTTCATTTTTCAACTTTATGGCACATCTTTTACTTAAATAAATGCTACATTTATCTTTCCTCTTCCATCTTTATTAAAGAAGGAAACATTTTATTACTTTTGAATTAACTATCATAATACATTTGATAATGAATGTTACAACAGTGAGTAACACTCAAATACTTAAGCTAGTGTACCTTCTTTAAATTATCGTAGGCTTGTCGACATTTGACATAAGACTATTCACATGGCTGGAAGCAAGGGTAACGTGAGAAAGGAGTCTTCCTATCCGAACTAAAGTAATTTTTTTCACATTTAATTAAAACAAAAGTTCAAGCTTTCTTTGATATCCTGCTTTACTATTTTTCGGGTACAGCTAAAATAATTTGTTCGCATACATTTGCCCTGACAAGTTTAGTTTGAGTATTCATTATTTAACTTCTTGTTTGGGGAGCATGCAAGCAATAATTTTGGGTAGTACACATTGTAGTCACATAGCAAGAGTAGTCTAAGGTAGTATGCACCGGAAAACTCATGGATATTGAGATTGCATATAGTATAATGGATTGTGCAACTTTTCTGATGCAAAATATTCAAATGAGAATGAACGCGAATCTCATAATCCACATTGCAAATTGAGATTCCAGTCGTTTTAATGAGTCGTAAAATATCCTTTGAGCACTCAACTGGTCTCTTTGCACAGGGTACTACAGCCATAACCTCAGATTTAATAGCTTCTCTCTGAAAGTAAGGGTGACGACGAGTCGCTTAATTAGCTTTGTAACTATTACCATCTTCATCCGCCTTTCTCTACAGTCCTAATATTACAGTTGAAAACTTTTAACATCTATGTGAATCGTAGCATTAGTAGTGGAGAAGTAAAACGGATAGATTCAACATTGACAATAAATTCATGAAGAACATCGTATAAAACGGTCTTGAGATTTAGCATACCCCGACTGATTGTGAGCATCAGGGGCGAAAGTGAGACTCTAAAGGAAAAACTTTACGCACAGCTACCTGTCTGAGTCAGTCTGTACTGTCTGAAGTAGCAATATTACACACTGCCTGCTTCTTCTTACTCTCCTCTCTGTCTCTCGCATAAAGTAAATGCAACTTTCTGAATTTCTTATTAGAGTCCTTCCTTACAACTTACTGATAGCTGGTGCGGTGAATATGAGACGAGCCCAAGAGTAAAATATGGGTATCTTAGAACCGCGTCCATAATTCAACTTTCAGATAGAATATTTTTATTTCATTTCATTTTACGTATCTGTGTGTATGTAATTTAATGGTACGGGTAGCTTACACGCACATACATCAACACACAAGCGGGATTTGTGAGAACAAAATAAAAATGTTCTTGACATCAAGTTCCTTATTGCTTTGATATAGTACTTAAGTTAACTTTCCATTGTTGCATATGCCGTATGTAATATTAGCAAGAGGGAAACCAACTTCATGGTATAAGAAACAAAGCACAGTATTACCCGAATAAAGTGTAGTTGTTCTCCTTCATGTTGTAGATATACTACCACCACATGATATGCACGGTACAAGTAGAGTCACCCATAAATTCATATCATGTGAATTTATGAGACAGCTCTGCATATGTGGCCTTGTTGGAGAAAAATTGATGCCATTTGCTGGAAGCGACAAAACACTGCCAATATGTAAATTGTGAATTCCACTCAAAACTACATCTTTAGATACCATGCAAAACAAGTAGCAATAATAAGCCTGTACTGTGTAAAGGAAGGAATATACAATGCAAGAGTGAAATATGAGAAATATACACAACGATGGCTAGACTAGATTTCTAGTATATCTCCTTATAGACTACACAGTCTCAACTCTCTCGTCGCAAATCACATATCAGCGATGACTCAGGAAAGTAAAGAAATGTGTATTTGCAGCTAAGGTAGTAAGGTATATTTATTAATACAAAATCCATTGCAAAGGAAACCAACGCAGCAGTTTTGGTTTAGGGGTATGCATTATAAAGTGAAGACTTCTGAGAGAAAGGGAAGAAAGATAAGGAAAGTGAGTAGTAAACTCTGAAAAGGAGAACCGGAGGATAAATAGGAAAAACACAACGAATTGAATTCTGTTTTATTATTATCGAAGGCACATTATGCAAATGATGGTTTCGACATGACAAACATGACAGCAGATGATTTAGCTAAAGTAGCATATCGTTACCTTAATCATTAAAACGGACAAGTCGATTTCTCATATCATAAAAAGCGGACAAGTCAATTTCTCATA
>JAQFYB010003921.1:0-17785 GCA_034694085.1 Pogonognathellus longicornis | reverse complement strand
ATACGAAGCTGAACCGTACGCAAGCTGAAAAATCGGTAAGCTGAACTGTCGACCAAGCTGAACCGTACGGTCACCACATTTAACGTTCTAGGTACATCACATCACATCACACTCCTTGTTCATCGCATTTTGCTCTGTGTATTATTTAGCTATTTACCAACAGTCATGTACATTACACGAGAGGGAAATCTAACTATAACTACTTACAATACAACTACCTAACTACAACCACCATCCAGCAACTACTAACTAAATGCATTGTGTAAAAGCTTGTATACTTCTACTACACATATAACACTATTAGTCAATCTCTTCTCTCACACAACACAACAACAACACACTACAAGACAAGGCAAAGAACACATTATATTATAAACTAAGGATGATGGGGGATGTGTGTAAAGTTTAAGAAGAAAAAAATCCTTACTAGTATACTACTACATACTGCCTACTTCATTTGACTCGACTTTTGTCAGAGTTGAGAGAGATGCATGGAGAGATGCGGTGTTTTTGGACCATGCAATCCAATGGACTTGTTCATAAGTATGTAAATAAGTGGTGAGGTGAGTGTGAATGATAATAATAGATTATAACACAGCCAACATGCTCTCTTACTCTCACACACACTCATACAACATACCCTATGCTCTGCTCCTAGTCCTAATACATACTTACTAGTACAATTCTAATATCATGCCATAGAAACTTTAGAAACACAAGAACTGTGTGTAAATCTAATAATGTAAACTGCATGCCTTCTATAGAGAGATTTACACACAGGAGAATCAAAGTTGAGAATATTATGCATGTTCCATGATTATCTTATACCTAATAAGCTACTTACATTTACTTTACTAACTACATAGAGAACTATACACTGTAGTATACTACTACAATACACTACACTATGTATGTAGGTACTTGGGTTATGCCGTCACTCAAAAGGAAGTTCAATACATCACTTACATTACATTTACATTACGAACAACAATCCTTATCTTCGTTTTATATACGCCACAGTCATAAGTCATTATAAAATATAAGAACAGATGAAATGAAAAACTCAAGCTAGTAACAACCAACAACCAACTTCTCCAAGAACCATAGGAAACCAGAAAACGTAGCCAGAGAATTAACCATAAGTCAGTATTGTATGTAATGTAGGCTACAGCATCAATGCATCCACAACTTTAACACGTACAACACAATGTATTGTAAACAACTGTGTGTAAAGTAGAAGAGGTAGCATACACAGAGAGCTACAGTTGGTTAAAAGCTCAGTATAGCTACATACTAAATACATCACATGGAGTATACAAAACTGTAAAGTATGTGTAGGTTTCTAATGCATGTGGTGTGTACAGTGTGTAGGTATAGTTATACAAGTGGTGGTGGTGTTGGTAAAGAAGGAATGATATAAAAGACGTATTGTGTGTTGTGTAGCTGGAAAGAACAAGAACAAGCTGAGTGTAAAGGAACATCATATGGACTCAGAAATGTCTGTGTCTGCTATCAAGTAGTAGTTTTTATGGACCATGTGATGTGATTTGATCCACAGTGTTGAACAAGTATATTATTATTATTCATATTGAATACACTTGTATGTAGCAGATTGTTCAAATGCAAACATAATATAATGTCGTTGTTATTTAATGATTTCAGCAGGCCTTGATCAGTTCGTAAATCACTCGAACGACCGCTCTCAATGAATTCATAAGAAACTAACGAGCTTTTTCTATTTTTTATGCAAAATTCTATGCATCAAAGCTGTTTTTCCTGGCATGTGTGTGCAATAAGCACATCTTGATTTCCTGAATTTGCTTAAATATTTGCAGCCAGATTTAGTAGGTAGGTACAACACTCAATGCTAAACTAATAATAATAATATGTTCTTCTTATCTCGGGATTTGCCAGTGTAAATCTACATTTACACACACTGTGCTTTGCAGTAAATAGTAAATACACAAATAAATCCAGCGTTGGCTGTTTGTTAATCCTAGTTAGTTAGTTAAGCGTTAGTTAATAAATGCAAAGTACTTAGTTAAGCTACCAGTTTCTTCATGCGTAACAATTAAAACATTATAAGCTTTATATGTAATACTAGCAATAACACAACGTGTTCTATAGCACAGCACATGCATTTTCCATGAACTAAAAAATCAACTGTGTATTGTTAATTTGTAACTGACTTACACAGTGCATTCATTGTACATAACATTAGGTACCATGAATATAAACGCTTTTCCATAACATGACTTATGTTATAATTACTATAAATCAACATCACATTAAATGCACATCATGCAACATACATTACACTACATATATACATAATAGTTTTCTCAACAAAATTTCCATGCTTATAAAAATATTAGCGTAAGATCAAGGATACTAAATTACTTATGTATGGTGCTGATTGGAGCTTCTTCATAAACTAATATCATTTTCTATTCCGCCTATATAGTATAATAAAATCTTACATGAGATTTGATAGAAAAAGCTTCCAGTCAGAAGAGGTAAGATTACCTATACAATTGTATGTACCTATACCTTGCTTATACCCACAGAAATACAAATAATACATTAATAAACCGCTGTAAACTAGATATAGGAGAACATCGATTCACTGGAATTTTTCCGTTGTATTTTTCTTAACGGTCATTTTGTCTAGGTGTGTCTCTACTATTGACTCTACATATTGTCTCTACTATTGCAACGGTCCAATGTGTGACAATGGCTAATTGTGAGCGTGTATATGATGAGGTATTTGGCTACCTTTATTAGCTACACACATGGTCAAAGGTCATGAAGAAACAGACGTATTGACCCCATCCTTAAATACGGCCTTAAAATTTGACCTGTATAGTAAGCAAACGAATTTTAAAATGTATATCTCAAATCGTTCTGGAGTAATCGTGCTCACAGACAGACAGACAGACGGACACACTGACATTCTATCTCTATAGAACATCTAACGATACAGAAAATTGTGTGGACCTATTTACATAGAGGTATACTAATCTACAAGTTTATAAAATATAGAAACTGCTGCATAAAAACGAAATATGATTATTATTATGAGGCAGATTTTTACAAAGCTTAATCACATTGTTTTATTCTATGTAAAGCAAACCCCACTTGTCTCATTACAAAAATCCGCATCCACCTCTCCACGCCTGAAAGCAGGGCCAAACCAAGACAAAACTTCTTTACGGCAAAGTCTCATTCTCATCCTCCTCATCTGCATTTCAAGATCCACACCACAGATACAGTAAATTATAAATTGTAGCCTGCCCTGCTCATCTGGAGAGTCACACATTATACTTACGCCATCATATCACAGATTAGACCAAGTTGTTCACAATTTCAACCTTCTGAACTTTTCCTCCCTTCGTGGTCAAGTAATTAATCCCGGACGTATAAATTGCTTCATGTGAATGCGGTATTTAATGCTATGCAGATCCAAACAAGCTTTCGTAATACTAATATACCTACACACATCTAGGTAGCTAGAAATATTATATTATTATAATCAATGCTTTGCATTCAATTAGAAACCCAATTGCATTACATACTATACATACAATACACTCTGCTAGTAGTTATTAGTAGACTATTATTTAACTAAGTATTTAACTGTGGGATTTGTAATGATAGTTGTAAATAGTAAATTTGTAGCTGCTATGCAGCATGCAGTACTTTAACTAGTTAGTTAGTGAGTTTGATTTTTTCTGTGTTTTCTTGCTGCGGAGTAAAGTGAGGGTGGGTGGTTTACCCTTGCAGCGGCCCATCAGCCATGAACGCGCAAACAAACTGCTCTAGTATTCGAAATCTTGTTTACGTGAATAAAACTGCCGATGATTATGAGTGCACATGCATACACTCTACACACAGTACCCACATTGCATTTATTTAATAACATGCCTGCTCTTACTTTACTACCTTTATATTTAATTGCTCCAAGCTGATGGTCGTTCGTTGGTTCGTTCCTCACTTAAGTACCACTATGGGATTGCCGATTATTAGTCTGTTGTTTACTCGGAAAGCAGTTGCTCACTGTATATTGTTTGTTAGCGGTTTCTTGTCGTCTTCCACGATCCGTTCCCAATCTGATGTTGTTTTCGAACACTACTGCGAGATAAAGAGAGAGCGAGTGCAACGTATTGTTAGCGGCATGAACAGGAAACGGTTTCGCAAAAATATTGTTTTTTAAAACTAATGGGTGTTTATCACATCAGGTCTCTAGCAATTGTTGTGATGTGACTAAGTGACTATGACTGTTTTGTTTTCAAAATACTTTGGCTTTGGAGAAACTTATATTTTATGTACATATCTTCTAGAAGAGGAGCACATGATTCGACATGGCATTCAGCATAATTATCCTCCTCTATGTAAAATTATTATGCTATTTGTAGATGAGACTCTCAGACTGAATAAACCTCACTCATAATAAGTCAGACACAAATATACCACACATACTTCTTTCATTCTATCTACCTGATTTTAATATCTGCGTTGTTGTGCACAAGTAAGTACTTGTGAGTTTAACGCACTGTACAATGCACTATTGACTATGTGAGTTGATTGGGAGTTGTATGCATGAAAACCTTCATAAAGGAGCTTCAGTTTTATTATCTGTTGGTTAAGTTATGCTTAGAAGTTTTTATGATGTTAAGGTAGGTAATAATATGAAACTATTGCGAAATCAATGCAATTACTCCATGTACATACTTGCAAAGGTAAAGATACACAGCACATGAGGTAGTAAGTGTTTAAGTATGAGGGAGGATGACACGAAAGCAGTATGGAATACATGGAGGCAGACAAGACAGCAGACGTCGGTCGGCAATGTAGTGTACACATATCATAATAAATAAATGATGTATTTCTGTGTGTAGTTCATGTCATAAAATATTGTATACTTACCAGACATAGACACGACCAGGTTTGTCTCTCTGTAACAAATTAGCAAAATCCCATAACCCGACTACTTGTGAGAGTCGTGGTGAAGGTAATGTTTTAAATGACTTGTTAACAGAGTCATTGCGGACTAACTGTTGAAAACTGCAACACTCCATCCATCCAATCCATTCGTCCTCTTTAGGAGAAGCGACTCAGTATGCAAAATAGGAAATCATGTAGATATTTTTTTAGGCCACGGTGGAAAAACAAAATTTTTACGACTCGACCTCTATAATTTTAATCGTAAAGTCTGTCTCAAGGATCATTTTCTGCTCCATCCGCTGCTCTCTCTCTCCCCATTTACACCATTCACACTAGGAGGGCCCTACTTTAGAGTTTTAGACTTCATTACAATAGTCTCGTTCGAGTCTCGCCTTCACTTTCATCCTATTCCATTGTATCATCCCCAACAACTATTGCTTTTCTATCGAGTTCTCAGTCTTCTTGTTTCGTCGTAAATATTATATTGTGTATTATATTAGTTTATCCATCGTTGTTGCTGGAAAAGTTGCTCGAAAAATATGTCTACTTATACAATGCTACAATCTATACGTGTACAAATCCACAATGTGTCTCGACCACCATAAAATCTCTCTAGGCAATAAATAGAGCCGAAAATAATGACTTTTTGTGTCAAAGCGGATTTCATGGTTCACATCCTTCATACACAATATCAAACCTGGACTATGAATGACTATAGCACTAGCGCATCAAAGTGTATATGTATGCACAAATAAAAATATTTTGCATTTCTTAATTAAAATGACATGAATCATGACAGTATATTCAATGAGTTGAGTAGCAAATGAAACAATTTTCAGTTCACAAACGATGTCTCCATGAAACAAGATTTATTTCATAACATAAACTGTGTACATGTACGACTGTACTCGGTATTCGGTATATAATGCATTCATTATTATTATAATGGAAACACTCCAACACTACATCTATTTGCAATCAATAATAATATAAACTGTTTTAACATTAAACATGACTGCATTCGTTAAATAAATTCCCATATTACATACACATAGGTAGTAGTACGACAACATGATATTGTATGTAGATATAATTTTCTAACATATTTTTTACAGCTATTAATTTCTTGACAGTAGGTAGTAAATAGTATATAATTTTTTCTTTTTTATAATACTTTTCTCTCTCAAACATGTTAAACATTAAATCTCAACTGTACCTCTACTCTCTACCCACTACAAAACAATGTGAAGAGACTGTAAGTAAGTAAATATAATAATAATATTATTTGCTGAGTAGAAAACTTGAGAAAAGTCACAAAATTACTCTATAATTATTGTAGCATAATATAATAGTAATAATTATAGGTTAAGGTATGCATTATTTCACATAACATACTTACTACATTCAATAAGACAGAGCTGATTGAATCAAGTAGACAAAACAAAAAACAACAGGGCAAAACAAACCTTGAGAATCAATTTGAGACTTTGCACTAACATTCCAATCAAAGTACACTCAAAATATAAAAAATTAATTAGGGCATTGATAATTCAAACTCTGCAAAGCGTAATGGTTTCAATCATAGGACATTATATTATTTATTTGTAAACAGCTACTTCTAAATTACAGTAAATCATTAACGTACTTACATACTTAGTATGAATATGTATCCATAACACATTTTTAGTACAGGTAAATACCACACAGTATTATGTCTATCTATAAATTAGGCGTTTTACACTTCATGTATGCATGTGGAAATGTTAGGATGGAGTTTTCCATAATATGTAGTTAATAATAAATGTCTTCAACAACCATCCAGAACTATAACGAGGAGTCCTGTGTTTTACGATGGCCCAGAGAAACATTCGCTCTGAATGATACACTTCACTCGTACAGGTAGATTAGTATTCATGTTTCGTTTTTGTTTTCATTCGTGTGACTTAGACAATGGTTTGAAAAAGTACTTAACTAATTTTATCGATAATAATGATAACGTAAATAAGTATGTAGAAATTAGCAGCATGTCTGCCCAAATATGTTTAAGAAGATGTAGTTGCTTGTATTACATCACTTAAAGTGTGTCCTGCCGATACCATTTGATAAAGCACCTTAAAAATCATATTGTAGTTTATTAATCGATGGACGCTGCGGCTAAAATATTCGACACCGATTCCTTCATAATAATAACATAGATAATTCGACCGAAAAAAACGATAATATTTTCTAATCTAACAGTAAATAATTAAGCGTGGTAAAATGTTATTGTTAAACTAAATACTCTTACTTTCATTCTTCATACATACTACACCAGGTTGCATACGAAAAAGTTGCACTTTTGACTCATATAATTTTGCTAGCAGCTTAATTATTACATCAATCTATTGTTATACAGTTTTAGATAATGTGTATTGTATTAAGTTTGTATTGCCAAAATTAAATTAGATATTGCTCTGTGTGATGAAAGCATTATTCAATTAACAATCATAGCTACTAAACAACTAAACTGCATTATGAATAAATGTAATGTATTGTGTATGCAATGCATGCAACAATATAGCGGACTGTTGTAAGTTAAACGGACTTGACATTCATAAATTACTACTCAACTTGTACTATGATTAAAATTACACCTAAAATTACTATAGTACAACCCTTGCCCTAGAGAAAACCAGAAGCCCACAAAATGTCTCAGTTTGTCTCTGAAGAGCGGCTAAATGCATTGTGTCTGGCTCCACGACAGGACAGAGGGTATTATGACGGAATCCATCTCCTCTTCTTCCGCTTAAAAACTAATAAGTACCTAAACGCTATATTATAATATAGCTACATTAATTACAAATATATTTACGGAAATTCACACCACTCACGAAACTACAATTCTCCCAGACTGAACAGGCTGTCATAGATTCAAGGTAAACCTACATTAGTAGTACATTACGGATGAAAAATTCTAGATTGCTTGTTCTTACACTTCCTACTCGTCACACTCGTTCTCTCCTGTATGCACTCACTTGCAAAAACGTAACATCACATTCATCGCCTAGTACATACATACAATGCACAATACACATCATGCAAATCATGCTCAAACTACGCATACTGCGATACAATACGATACGACACCCAAGTAAGGAGTGTGGTAAGAAATTCTAATGTATTCCGCGTGTATCGTAATTTGCAATCTACACCAGCTGGCCTGGCCGATTAGCTTTTTACCACCATGTATTACTCTGCTGCTGTTCCTTCAATTGGCAACTAGTACAAAGTCATATTATTATTGGCTATGTGAGTTAGCAGTAGGTGGTTGGTTTGGTTGCTGGTGGTTATTCTATGAGTTGGTGTACCTACTCATACACACACATAGAGTAATGGCAATAATATAATAGTAATAGTATAACCAAAGCAAAAATGATGATTGTGTTGTAGATGTAGTTTGTTATTTGTGAGAGACGAGCACACGAGCCAACGAGTAGAAAGATGAAATTACAAACAAACAAAAACTTAGTAATGTACAGCAGTACCAAGTAATCAAGTAACTTATTTCACCTTTGGGGACAAGTCCCTATCTAGCTATCTAGCCGTGCCGTATAATTCAACTTCCTGCAAAACTAAATCACCAGAGTCCCTGTCTTCAACTTCAAGAACGAAAGACCTCTATATAGTCTTGATATTATAATCATGTGCAGAATCTATACGACACGAGCATACGTATTTTACATGGTTTACCTACAATGTCAGGGCCAATATGACCTATTCTTCTATACATTCATACTTTACAACATCAACACGTTTTTATTATATACATACTCAAACTCATTTACTACACAATAAACTTATTAACTCCATCGTCTAAAAAATACATTCAGAGTACTCCTCTTCACATAACTCTTCTTCCCCGTCAGCAATTTCCACATGATCAGCATAATATTATTCCGTTTATTAGTAGCCAGTATAACATATCCTATTTTATCAACAGCAACAATCTTGAATATATTAGCTACTCTAAATACCTTTTTCCTTCCACAAACATGTAGGTACATACTGCCGTATCCACATTAACAATTATCAAGTATCAATTTTATATGTAATGTGATATACCTACCTAAAGGTTTAATTTAACTACTAATTTTTAAACGAATCTTCTTTTACAGAGTTCTCTGGCTGTGGCCAATTTTAACTACCAATTTTTAAAATTATACAGAGAATTATGGGTTTTCCAATAATGAATGTAAATAATATTATGCGATCTGATGATGATGATGTTGTGAATCATATGCTTTAAGAATATTACGATGAGTGTAGTGTACAAGTACAACCATTTTGTGAAGCATTGTGTTGTATTACTGTGTGTGCTCACAAGCTACTACTATCTATGTGTAGCTGTGCACTTAGTTAGTTTATGTGATGTATGTATCTTTTACATTGAACCAGGTTCGAAGAGCCTGATTTCACATTCTTTAAATATTTAATTTTAATACAACCTAGTAACTACTAATAAAAAACCTGTAAAAACACATATAAGCGTATATTTAAGAATATATAAAGAGTCGAAACACATTCAATCACGTGAGGAGCTCATTTGTATCGCACACCTGTCTATGCCTACCACTCAATTCAAGGTGATATAAATGTGAATGACTCTTTTCGGTAATAAACATCTAGACTTAATCCTCACATGCTAGCGCTACAATATAATATTTATTTTTGTTGTATTTAACACACAGTAGAAACTACATGCATTGAACTCTTTTTTAACTGTGTGTAGTATGTACTTGTGAGTCATTTAAATATTCTCTGATTTCTATATCTCGATATACATGTACAACTACCACCACAATCTAATGTACGGCTTGTGTTTGTAGTGTTGTAGCTCATTGTGAGGCATCTTTATAATATTGTTACTCTTCAACATTACATTTACAAACGTAACATGCATAATTCACTAAAGTGCAGTTAAATATCAATTGCCATCTTCCTTCTATGAATTAATACTTAAATAGTGATGACGCACTCGTCTCTATATTGTATGTGATGTATGTGAGGAATAATTATATTAAAGTGGTAAAGGCTAACAATAGTGTCACCTCCACAGATATATTTTACTCTCCATTATTTTTGGATATTATCATTTTTAGTAGACAAAGCTTTTTAACGGATTAACCTATTCGAATGTTTTGTGAGGAAAGCACAGGTGAATATTCCTTTCTATTTTTTAAATAACTCGTCACATCACAGATTTTATTTGAACATTCTAGAACCGGTACTTGTACATAGTAATAGGATTCCTAATTCTCATGTCTCATTGTCTCTAATTCACAGTGCATCGACTACATACGTAAAAACTTCACAATTACTTCAAGGAGTTGTGTGAGTCAATCAGTCACTCACCTTTAGATAATGGCAAAGCTAAGTTTTTCAATTTTTCACGATGAGTCGCACTTAGTTAGTGTTAGTTTTGTCAATGTCCTGAGCAAATATTTTAACTTTCCAACTGAAGGCTATTTGTAGAGTGGCAAAAAACAGAGTATACTACTACGTATTATTGTGATTATTTAATTCGCAGTCAAAAAGCTGTGGTCACCAAATTCGTTTTCAAATACATACAACATAAGTTATATTTGTAAGTAAGCTGACTGTACTTATTTTGAGATATGACCAACGAGTCGAAAGTAAGGCGTTGCATTGCACCCTCTCTCTCTCTCAAAGGTTTCATACAAAAGATTAACAAAAAACATACAAAATTTGCCAGCTTCGCAATTCGCGTTAACTCTGAACTGAACCCGAGTCAATGCTAAAGCTAAAGTACCTAGCTGATAAGTCGTACAATGAAAAGTTGTTTTCATGAAGGCCCATGCTTTTCAGTGGAAGCTTCGTTCACAATTCTTGTTACTGTATGAGAAGCACTGAGAATGGAGACATGAAAATTAGGAAGCAAATTCGTCCAATATATAAATTAATCTTAATAGTTTAGTTAGAATGGCAAAGTACAGCCATGGTAATCCGTTCTAGTTAAACTTTGATAAGTTATAGGCAACAACACGTGCTTCATTGCTGTTTAGTGTTTAAGAAAATTCAGTTCGATACTATTTTTGCTTATAGCAAACTCTTGACAATAATATATTTAGTATACATTATACTGCTAATCATTTTGTGGTTTTATGCAGGAATTTTGTTGTCTAATCATAATGTTCACACAGGCAAATAGGACAGAGCATGGTTGAATGCTCACAAGGCTACACTTGCGTATAACAAAACTTTAGCCAAGCTTGCTTGCATGATGTTAGCAAAACGCAGCAGAATCTGCTGTGGGCTTCAAGCTTTAGTGAAAAGTATCTATGCTCCTACTTATAATATTACACAATGAGCTACATTATCATGGACGTAGATTTATGCTGTCTGTAAATACTTTATTTTATAACTGATGTGGTGACAATTAATTATTGTCAACTACTCTGTAAATAGAATTATAACGAATCTATGTATGTGTAGCGTACATATCGAGAACTTTACACAGTATAAATACTAACATACTTCGATGAATATTTTGTCTACAGTAAACGTAAGCGTTTCTTAGGTACTGAATTCCATCAAAGTACTTGGTTCTTACAAGTTTGAAAGAGAATGACATATTATTGTAGTGAGCTTTCTGAATGTTACCCCAAAATCGACTTATAAATATAAATTACACTATAGTAATAATAAAATAGTAATAATAGCAATCTAAGAAACTAGCCACTAAATACTTAAAGAAAAGGACCAATTTGGTAAATAGAGATTACTCAATACAGCAACCGATTTAAACTTATAGCGTGGATTTCGAAATGACGATTACTATAGTTAAATGAAAAAGTTTGGATTTACAAGTTGACTCTCCGGTCCATCGAAGTTGAAGTCCAGCGAGGCAGAGGCCATGGAACTATCCCAAGGGACGGTATTCCATGCATCCATAGGATCTTCAGTTACATCGATCTCAATATCACCAGCAGCTAGTCCCGACTCAATCTTAAAATCAGTCTGCATGTCCAAAAGATCTTCCCAGGATGCTAATTCAGCTCCGAGAGCTTCTTCTGTTCCGTGCATGCTCGAAAACAGATCATCCATATGACCCATTGGTGGTGATAATGGCTCGTTTTTCATCATCATCATAGGCATTTTTAAGACCGCCTCCACATTTGGCATCATCAGTTCACTGCTCGGAACTGCTTCCAAAGCTACACAAACAGCCAAACAAGCTCTTATCAGTATATTTACTCTTGTCATGTTGTTATCACCTTTCGATTGACCTAAGGATTAATGTGATAACTAAAACTGGTAATTGAACGTCAAATTACATGACGTAGAATTTTCGTTAAGCCGCTATTCTACTTCTGTATATTTAGGTATGTGTACAGTGTACAGCTATTCAAATCAACAGGGAGGGATGCACTAGAATTCTAATTGTAAAGCAAATATAGATTTGTGAACGTTTAGTAGTACCTGCTTGAAGACTGCGACGAGAGGAGTCCAAAACATTTGTCTTGGGAAGCAAGAGTAATTGTCCAGTAGTGGAAGACACGGAGTCTTCCTCATACATAGAAGCACTTTCGGGGGAATCTGGTGATGAAGGTGACTCAGGAACTTTAGCCAGGGGAGGTGTCAAATGGGTCATGCTCTCTCCATTCTGTTTTATACTTTCTTTGAACTTTTTATCTATTGTGACTCTGAGATTGAAGCGTGAGGACTCTGGAGGAGTTTTAATGGTAGACGTTACGACGTGAATTCGATTACATGGAGGAGATCCAGGTGAGCTGATGCTTGAAGTCTCACAAAATACATTTACAGGAGAGGTCGTTTTCTTCTTCGGGGTCTCAAAAGTACTTGAAATGCCTGGAGATTGACATGCCAGAGATTTGGAACGACATTGCTTCTTTTTGGGGGTAGATGAAGTAGTAGTATTGAATAGAGTGTTTGAAGCGCTTTTGCGTGCAGATTTGATTGGAGAGGGACCTGGAACGGCTGGTTCTGAACCACTCTTCGCCCTTTTCTTAGGTCGATACTTATAATCAGGATATTCTTGTAAGTGCAAAATACGAAGTCTTTCAGCTTCATCAATGTACGGTTTACGTTCTTCTTCTGAGAGCAGCTTCCATTGTCGGCCAAGTCTTTTACTTATTTCTGCATTATGAATGTCAGGATTTTTTTCACATATCTTTCTACGTTCTATTTGAGACCAGACCATGAAAGCATTCATTGGTCGCTTGATATGGTTAGGTGGATGCTTCTTAGTCTGCAAACAAAAATATTATCCACCATCAACTTATTTATACCATTTCAAATCTTTTTGCTCTTCATTTCTAATGATTCTATTATTAAATCAACACTCAATCCTTATTGTCCACAATTTTTTAGCCTCTTCTTCTTATAATCCTTTATCTCACTTGAAACCTATCACGCCTATACATACATACCCTACCTACAAACAACTACACTATAACTATCTCTACAAAATATTTAACCTTGCATAATAAAATGTAACATTACAGGGAGCCGTTTTAAGACGAGGAATTTCTGAATTTACATTGTCGAAAAAGTTTTTCATGCTTACAAAGTCACTTTTATGCGAAAGCTGAAACCATGACACAAAAAGTGCTTCAATTCTTCTCATTTCAAATAGTCATGGCCATTTAAAAAACGTCTTTCCAAAGAGGGTTTACTTTACATTTTGCTTGACATTCCTCGAACTAGCCCAGCTAGAAGAGGCAACATTGGTGATATTGCATTCCCCATTAATTGCTGTATAAATCAAATGTAAACACGATGAAAAGAGATTGAATCAAATAACTCTTAATCAACATTAAAACAAAGTGAATGCGATGAGGTTCATTACTTAACGCTCATTATTATCACACAGATAAGAAAACAGCAAACACGTCAACAACAGTAGGTACTCATGAACAAAATAAAGTACTAGGTAAAGAAGAAGTATTGTAACATCCCCTACCACTATACCACTACTGGAGAACATACAGAATTTATAAAGAACTATTGCTAGTAAGAATCAGAATATATGCATTTTATCACTACTCCAACAAAAACTTCGTCCCCAGAACAGGCTAGAAATATTCCACCGTCCATGGCATACCACTTAACATTAACTAACATCCAACATGCATTGTAAAAAATGGAGTAGGCAAGTTAGTAGGAGATATGTACATAAACATGAATACATCTGGAGAATTCTCCATGCACTTCCATGAACCTTAGCTAACAGATTGTAGATGTGAAACGTCCCAGCAAAAACAACTTTAGTTTTTCATAAACTCAATCCAGACATACCTTCACCATTACTCTACAAGCAAGTATACCATTTAAACTATTCGAGCTCAAGACCACATTGAACACACAAGTAATACACGTTTACGAGGAAAGTATAGAGCTTCACACTGTGTTGAGCAGTCCAAAAGATCTACACCTCTTAATAAACCTTTAAAATCTCCATGCTAACTATACTAATGTACATTTATAAAGCCAACTTAGCCAACCCTTACATACATCATATACCTATGTCTCCTATCATTTTCCTTTCCTTAACTTCTTCTATACACGACCACCATACGATTTGCCCTGTAATCTTCCTACGCTTTTTACAGAATACATAACAACAAAATACATTACTACAAGAGTTTGTATTTCGTATGCATATAAGAACACCCGAATATTAATCTACAATATCTACAATAAGTAGAGCTATATGCACCCAATTATACTCACATATTTTTAGGCACTACAAACTTGAGCTCATACAGAAAGTACATGTAGCAGAGCTTTAAAACAATGTATTTATTCACCCCTTTTCATCCCAGAAATAAAATAGCTCGTTTCTATCCCCAATCGCATACCAAACAGGATAACTTAAGTAGTATATAATCATTTTGGCGCGAAGTCAGTCAAGGCCGTACACATAATCATGTCTCCTTCTGATTCACGTTCAAGATCAGTTCGAGTTGGGTTGAATGGGTTGCTAGCTACGGCTGGGAGTCAACTATACACAAACACAGATATCCCTACACTACACATAGCACTATTCTACAGCACGACTAACATAACAATAATACGTTCTGTATGTATGTGTATGCATTATGCATGACACATTCTATACAACGTACACACAACACAAGCATTGCAAATTACATTCGCATTGCAAGTAAAGCAACTAAGTAACTTAAGTAACGTGTATGCAATGTACAATGCAATGCAAGCAATGATATGCAGTGAATTTCTGCTACACTCATGCACAAAACTCACTGTCTCACTTTATAGTAAATTCACTTTTGTACGCTTAGACTATGCAGGTAAAGGATAAGTGTACGAGTAATCATAAGGAGGTGTTGTGTTGCAGTACAATATACCAGAGATTACACTGCATTGTGTGAGTATACGTACAGAGTACAGATACACAAGATATGATATACAATATACACCTATCATGATTATGAGACACGAAAGTCACCTAGAGAGCCACAGAACTTTGGTTTAACTATCGGTATTATTATTAGGTATTATACCATAGCATATCTAATCTAGAGACTTGCTAAACTGGCAAAAGCAAAAGTAAGACTGTAAGACACGAATAAGAGTGTATGTGTACGTTGAGTGTGTGTGTAACGTGTAGATACACGTTAAAACTTCAAATGATGGTGTGTAGTTAAAGAGTTAAAGGTAATCTGTGTTAAACTAATGTGAGCTAAACTCCGCATCTAAAGCTTAAATGTACCTACCTCTATTCTTGTAATATTATGTATAATTAATATGTGGTGTGTGTACAAGAGCCCACCTTAACCCAACTAGTTCGACCTTACTAAAGAATCAGACAAGATTCGTGTTGATTGTTACATACGTATGGGATAGTAGGATTAGCATGGGGAATAAATACGAATACATAGGGAATTCAATAGGTGTATGTAATAATAATAGGAAAACTACCATTCTAACATCAGTAGCCTTGGCAAATATGTAGCAGAATAAAAGTTCAAGGGGATCGCAGCCCAATTCACCAAAATCCGTTTCATTTCATTTTCCAAAGAAACACATACTCTATACACATACATCCCTCCTACTGTACCTTTACTATATAGACGTTTTTTCGTCTTCTTCAGAGCTGGCTCTTTAATTTTCTTTTGCATGGATTGTTTCACACGGTTGAAATATCTGTCCCTTTCTGACTAGTACATGTAAAAAATCTTCTCCTTTTATACACTCAGATTAAACACAAGCTGATTGAGACACACAATTTACATGGTACACCAATGGACACATCTTTCGTATAATTAATGAGAATACACTGGAAATCCTTTTATTTAGAATTTTAATTTATCAACTCTGCATTCTTCATACGTAAATTATATTTTGCTGATAATTTGCCTATCCCCACTTAATATGCTATTACCAATACAATTTACTGTAGATAGATTAATTAACTGTAAGTAAACACAGCTTTGATTTGTGACATTTTTGACGTATCACTACATTTTCAAAAATAAACCTATTGAAATTATACTAACAAATATTTACGATTGACTATTTTAATTTTAGACGAATTCTAAATAAATGATGTTTTTCATATAAACTGCTATAAGACTTCTGCTAGTTCTGCATCAACTTAGCATTATAAATGCATCGTAAGTACAGATAATTCAATAGCGAATGTGATAAACAAATAAAATAATGTTTATTATTTGCGAGTAAAAAAATGTTCTATGTAATACTAAGGCAAAAAGACTAACCACTAACTGCGCACTAACATTTTGATACTAAAAGTGTACCACTGATAAAGAGATAGATTTATGTTACATGTTTATTCCCCAGGACATTTTATATCATATAAATGACTCATACCTAGCTATGATCAGTTTTTCAACAGTTCTTCAGAACAGAAATCATGCCTGCTAAGCAAACTATACGTATTAAAAGACATACAAGTGTAATTTTTAGTATATCAAATAACCACATGATTATCTTTTATCATAAATGTGTTTTTACTGCTATTAAGCGCAACAAAAAATTACATTTGACTTGATAGACGAGGGACATTTTGTAAAAGACACTAATAACAACTTAGGAAATAAAAATGTTTCATACACTAATGCTGAACTATGTTCTTTCTACAAGACTTTGCCAATGACTTATGTATAATATAAAGCAGCACACTGTATTATCTATTTAATTCAGCTCAAGCTCAGCAATTCACATTTATAAATCTAATTCAGATGTACACAACGATCCACATGAACATGTAATGTAAATGTAATGTATAATCTGTATGTAAAACAATCAAATGTTCAAGACTGTACAATTTCAATACCCAGACCCATAAGCTTTGCACAAATACTTGCCCATTTTATTTACATTTTCATGTTCATCACGCTTTACTTGCTAACCTTTCTGTCTGATGTACATCAAGTCGAACATATTATTATTGCGTATCGCAATACAGGTACACAAACGTTGTTGCAATCAATACAATAACAATTACAAAGTATTGTGCTGAAACTGAAATCCAATCTGTGTAAATGAAGCCTAAGGGCGCTGTGAACTAATGAGTTCCGTATTTACATTAAATTGCAATTTATTTAGATAGCACAGTAGGAGTACCAGCACAAGATCACCTATACGACTTATAATAATATGCAAGATAAGCAGCAATCTCCATTATACAAGGTCACACTACACAAAAATTTTAATTAACATTTATACACAAGAAAACTATTTTTAATATTAACTTATAGGGTATGCAAAACCGGTATTTCAATACCGGTATATACCGGTAATACCGGTATTCGAATACCGGTATTGGGTTGAT
>JAQFYB010003920.1:0-17786 GCA_034694085.1 Pogonognathellus longicornis | reverse complement strand
CAAAAGCCTCATCTTTCAAAAACAAGTCCAGATCAAGAATATTATCCTCACTTCTGTTTCCAGTGTCTTGATATTCCAGATGCAGTGTGCCAATCCATTGAAAATAAAGCAGGCATTAATCGCAAACAGTGTGAAACAGCTGCTTGTTTATTGGTCCAGTATTTAAAGGTTGTCATATTATTACATTAATTTTTAACTATGTAATTAAATAGGCATTGTATTTTTAAGTTCTCCAACTATGTTAATGATTACAGACGCCGAAAGGAGCTGCAATGATAAGCAATGTTACTACCAAAGAGGAAAAAATTCAACGCAAGCCAATTCTTCCCAAACGAAAGCTGACAAAAGACCAAAAAGTATGTTATTTTCTCCATCGATTGACTAGCCAGAGAGGAGCTTGGGCTGTTTTCGAAGATGATTCGGTGATACTGCCACTACTGGCTAATCTAAACAAAATTCTGGTACATTTTACATTTATGACTATCATTCATGTCGTATTCTAGATTACTGTATAATTGTAAAAGTAATGTGTTACAAAATCTTGTTCTGCAAAATGCTTGAAACATCACTCTATTTCCAGGATAAAATAGACTCACAACTCTTCAAGGTTGCTCTTAAAAGGGACCAATATAGAAGCGTTCGGAACTTAGTTGTATATTTTATCAGGGAAAAACGATGGTCTGTTCGATCTGAGCTTTTGGGAACCTTCGACCTAATGGCTACTAGAGATGACTGTGCTTTGTCAGTTATGATACTGTCCGATCTACCAATACATTTGGCTCTGTAAGCTTACCCTGCAAGTACTTCTTATTCTTAATGTAGTATGCCTTCATTAAAATGAAATAAATATTTAACTTTTTCGTACACAGTGAGGTTCAGAATGAACATTGCAATTGCGCTGCAAAAGGAGAATGCAATTGTGAAGAGAAAACAACCCTATACGCTGGAATGTTAACAACTTTACTTAGATCTGGAGATACGATGCCCTCTGCTCATTGTGGTATATCCATAAATAAATTACATATCTAACTTATGGTTTATTTACTAATTTACTGAATCAAATGTGTGCATATTTTATGTTTGTGTTTTTTGTGCCGTGTTTTTAGAGTATCTTGATGCCGACTTTGTTCTCTACTTGTTAGGGAAAATTGAAAGTTATCGTAGCGGAAGACGCGATCATCCCATGAGCTTTGTCTATATGAAATTGATTCTGGCATTAAATATTCAATTTGATTCGGCTGAAGTATTTGAAAATCCAGTAATATCGGCTCTGAGTATCATGCCCAAGTTGACCATGTTTAAATACAAACTAATGAATTACTTAAGTGAAAAGGGTAAGAGTACTTCTGTGACGAGTCACCAGCTTTAAGTATTTAAGTATTTTTTTGTACATCTTTTTAAAATGATATCTTTATAACAGAAGACGCACTGGATGCATTCAAGTACGAAACACCTCCGCCATACGGTCACTCCAGCATGAAGTTACTGGAAGATGTGCTTTGCTGTATGCACACTACAAATATATTCAACCAAGATGAGTTTAAGTTCATATTTGAAGCTTTATTGTCTCACTTGGGAAATTTAGACTGTTACAGCCGTGTAAGATTATAAATTAAATAGCTCATCCCAAATTCCCAATCGGAAGATGTTTTCGTGGTACTAAATTCACAATATTTTATAATTTTAGATTCGAACTCCTGTTCTTCGGAATCTTCGTATTCTTCTGTGCAAGTTAAAGTATGAACATCCTCAAATCAAAGACTTGGTGAAAATGTTTAAAGGTATTCTTCAAGAGTCGTCTCCGAAGTCAAAGAAAGATAAGAAGTGCGTTCATGAAATGGTGAATGCTCTGAGTGTGTTCCGGCTTTGTACTGATATCAATACGAAATTTACAGCCTTGTAAGTGATTCTATAACGATCTAAACGCTTAAACTGAAATATTATTAATTATGCATCTTAAACATGGAGGAATAGCTAGGTGAGTAGTAAGTAATTAGTAACATTGGTGAAATAATGTGTCAATGCCAGTAGTTTTGATTTAATGAACATAGTATAAAATCCGTTAGCAAAGTACGTAGTGCTTAATAACAAGGTTAAAAATGTATGCAATTTAAAGTTTGAAGTGGTTAAAATAATATTATATTATTTCACTTGTAGTATTCATAACTTTATTTCAAAAAACATAAACATGAACATACAACACAACGCAAATAATACAGCTTGTTACATTCCATATCTTCCACACGTAAATAGACAGAATACATTCAATTAGAGACACAAAACTCATTCAAATCCTTTTGCTACTCGCACATAATATTTTCTTATCTAGTAGTTTTAGTTTTCCGAAATAATATTTTAATTCGTACATACTCCAGTAACATTACAAATTAATCAGCTCGAAGGTTATATATTTCATACCTTAATAATGTAGCCCATTCATACATCAAATTCCAACAGCTCACACCTTGAAAAGATAAATCTACAAAAAAACACAAAACAAACAGCACAATTTCTAAAGACTATTTGTATTCAACTCATTATAGATTTCACGGCACATGAACGCTTGTAACTGTAGTTCACTACAAGTATTACAATTATTATTAATATTAAAATGTAGAAATAATTATTGCAGATTCGTTATTTTATTACGATAGGGCCAAGTTGGAGTTATGGTTTTTAAAGTAGGTAAACTCTTTAGTACAAGTTACTTACAATAATGCTTTGTAGATCGGTTAAAAATATTTGTTCGATACAAATAGTTTTATGTCTTGGTAGTTTTTGTTTAATTAATTATGGAACTAACATGAGCCAGCATTTGATAAATGCATCCTAGTCCTCCGAATAAAATTTTCATGAAACTATGTATTTCATTATTATAATTCCCGTTTTCAAAATTTTCTTATTTATAAAGCTATCTATATATGTATTATTTTCTGTATTTTACAAAACTAATTGCTCACACTAATGTAGTTTAAAATTGGTATTCTTCCATAGTTTCACGTTATTGCGAATTGCGAAAAATATAGTACAAGTAAGTTAAGTATTTAGGCTTAATGTATAAGATTAAAACATAATATTTGTTAAAGTAATGTATACGGTTCTTGTGTAGTGTGTTGTTACATAAGTAGTGACTTGTGTATACTTTACATACTTACAATGTTTACAATTGTCAAAAGTCATTTTAATATTAGGTAGTTAGTTAATAATAATGTTAATACATAATAATGTTGAAAAGATAAAACTCTTAGAGAAGTAGTACATTACTAAAAAGTCTTCGAATTGGTCAATCCTGCCTGGCAATTATGGGAATAATATTTACCTACGTAGTATCTTTAGTTTACATGAATTATGTAATTAAATATAATAGGTATATTTAAGTATAGCTCAACCCCTTCGTTCACCCTTGTTCTTCTCTATTGTACAATACAACGTAAAATACTAATAATATAATAATTATTACTTATTTGTTATTTAATGTAACTCAATTCAATTAGATTGTTTTGTTTCCCTTCAATTTGTTCATCTCTATCATTTAACCTTCAAGCACAATAATATATTAGTTTTAGTGTGACTATTAATGATTGAAATTCTAATTAAATGTTTCAGACCCAAAATTGCGAATAAAATTATGCTAACTAGATTATATATCATGTGTTTATATTTTTCACCTTGGATTTTCTGTTATGGTCATAGTGGTGCTAAGATTGTATCATACATGATTTCCAACAATTCAAATAATTTTTACTAAAAGGTCAAACAAATTGACTACCTAGACCTATTTGCCGCAGATTACAGATCATTCTCAATACCTGAAGGTTCGTGAGTTTGTTCACTATTATTATTACTATTTTCTTCGCTCACACTCTCACTGTTCTCCCCCTCGTATTCACTACCATTAGACTGCGGTGTAATTATTTTAAGGGTCGTTGACAGAGGCTGCGAAGCTGAATCTGGGGAAGGAGTGGTGGTCGTCACAGCAAACAAAGGATCAGAGACAGAAATGTTAGAATCTTCTTTCTTTTCTGGCACTGGGGCTTCAACAATTGATACTTCGTCAGCAGCAGCAGGTTGGTCTACAGAATGTTCTGCTTCTGCTGGAACCACGGGTGCGGGTGTTGTGGTCGTGGTGGTTGTCGTCGTCGTTGCAATTGTAATCGGAACTATTTCTGCTGGAGCTTGTGTATTGCTTTCTTCTGGTTGTTCTCCTTCGATTTCAATGCCACTGGTTGTTGTTGCTTCGACAATCTTTTCCTTAAGGGGTGGGGAAGACACTGGTGCTGCGTTTTCAACTTGGATTTGTTCGGTGTTATTGTTATCTTCTGTGACATTCTCATCATGGTTGACATTTGTATCGTTCACCAAACTAGGAGGTGGAATAGCTGTAGCGGCATCAATCTGTTCGGGGGAAACTTCGTCGGATCCGGTAGACACTAATTCTTCTTTGGTTTTTGATTCTTGCGAAGAGCTTACACTGGCAGTGTTTTCGATTGATCCAGACCCAGCAGCACTTCCATTTTCTGTGCTATCACCCTGAGACGAGTCGGTTGTTCCTTCAGATTTGGAGCCGCTTCCTGCGCTGCCGTTATCGCTGAAAACCATGAATTCGGAAGATGTGCTTGGCACAGATGACGAGGACGAGGGTGACAGATTTCCTTCAGTTGCGGAGACAATTTCATCATCTTCTTCACCGAACGTTTCATGACGGGCGGTTTTAGTTCTTAATGGAACAGTTGGTGTTTCAGGTGGAGAAGTGTTTTCTTCGTTTGAGTTTTCAGGGTGAATTGTTGTTTCAGCTTCTTGACTTCCACTAGCACTTCCACTCACACTTCCGCTCACACTTTCAGAGACTGAACTTGGTTCGTCTTCTTGACTGGCACTGTCAGCAGGGGCAGCAGTTGTTGTAGTGGTAGTGGTAGTAGTAGTTGGCTCTGCAATTACTGGAACGCTTTCTTCGTGAGTATGTTCAGTTCCAGAAGAAACGTCATGATTTTCATGTTCCAAGTTAGAGTTTTCAGGAGTTATTGGTTCTTTATCGTTTTCAGTAACTACAACTACCGGGGCTTCAGTTGTAGTTGTTGTTGTTGATGAAGCTTCTGAAATGATTTCTAAAATCTCCATAGGGGTGATAGTAGATTCAGGTTCAGATTCTTTTTCGACTGGGACGGTTTGTTCGTGATTGTCGGACAGGGATCTACTAGTTTCAACGGACGCCACAGTTGTTTCGACAACAGACGCATGAGTTTCATCGCGGACTGCTGGAGGTTGAATTTCATCGTGAGCTGGTGGAGGTTGAGTTCCCATGTGGACAGCTGGAGGTTGATTTTCGTTTTCTACATTTGTGGATTCGGAAATATCTGCTGTGTTTGACGGATTAGTAGGATCAGTATTTTCTTCCTCGACATTAGCTTCAGGTTTTTCTTCAGTCTTCTCGGTAGTTGTAACAGGAACGATCACTCCAGAAATGCTACTGTCATTTTCAGATTCAGGTTGGGAGACGGGTCTGGGTTCTTCTGACACAACAGAATGAGTTTCTTCCTCTTCTGGTGCTGCGGATGGTATGGCGTGTTCTTCTACAGGAGATTCCGAGGATTCATCTTGAGCTTGAGGAGAGACATAAGCAGGAAGTTCGGGTTCCGGCTCTGGTGTTGTGGTCGTAGTTGTAGTTGTTGTTGTAGTAGTTGTTGTCGATGGCTGTTCCTCTTCTACTACAGGGGCAACTGAAGATGAAACGACAGGTTCTTGGGTGGTTTCGGGTGTTACAGGAACGGGAACGACTTCTTCGTCAGGTTGAGATACAGAAACGGGCTCAGGATTCATAGGTACGTCAGTTGAACGAGGTTCGTCGCTATCAGAAGATTCAGATTCGGACTCAGCTGTCGCAGATTCTGATCCGGTTTCACCGTCAGATACAGACTCTGATTCTGTCTCTGGGGATGTTTCAGGTGTTGATACTGTAATAGCATTGCAAATTTTCTTGTCCGCGTTCAAAAGCATTAATTCTGGGCAAGTGCAAACAAACTCAAGGGAGTCATAATCGTATGTGCAGAAATGAGAACATCCGTTGTTACTGCTGAATTTACATAAGTTGACAACACCTGAAAATACGAATATGATTTATTAGCATATCCGTTCTCGTTGATAAAAGCCTGGAAATATTGTTGTATGCGATGATATTGAATTACCGAGAGAAGAGACAGCCTGGATTGTGTGAGATCCGAAGGTTTTCATTTTAGCTAAGAGCATCCGAATATCACTCACGCTTTTCTGTTCTTCTACCCATCCAATACGTATTTTAGTATGTACGCTTCCAGGTCTGAAAGATCAAAGAACACAACTTAGTTTATATACATAGAATTTTAAACAGTTTAACTGTATTCGGTATACACAACCGCTTTTACATAAGACTTAGTCGTCTTAAATATAGAATAATCTGCATGTGTCCCAGTACCACTAGGTACACAACTCTAGTAATTCCCGTTCACATGTATGTATGTAGGACTAAATTTTAAACGTGTAAATTCATACATGACAATCTTTCAATATTATGACATTACAAAATGTACTTTATAGTATAGCGACTTACGAGAAGTGAGTAACACGGGCGAACGCTGTTTCTAAACCGGCATCTCTCTTCAAGATTGATTTCATCTGTAAGGATAAAAAAACGATAATATAGCCCTTGGTGACCTGAAATCTTTACCGCATCCTTTTCACATCTATTAGATAGTTTGACAAAGAAACGTAAGAAAATAACTGATTAACAATTTATTACCTCTGCTTCAAGTTCGGAAGATAGTTCACGGAATCTGTCTGTAGTTTTGTCATTGAGGGCAGCCTCATATGACAGATCGGTAATATGGAATTCCACATCAACAGTATTTGGAACTGAAACATCAAGCATTAATATTGTCATATCAAATTATTTGTTATTATAGCTAAAATGAGCAGGTATTTCTTTACTGGATAAAATTGATATGAAATAGTGTACCATGATTTTCATCCTGTGGTGTAGGCGGTGCCAGAGTCGTTGTTGTTGTGGTCGAGATGTATTCAGTTGTGGATGAAGTTGATATCGGAGGAGTATGCCGGCTGTCCGTTGTCGGTGATGAGGATGAGGGAAAGGTATTCTCGGATGATGTAGTGGCTACCACACTGTCAAACGAACTTGCAGACTTTTGGGGGATTAGTCCCACTAAAGGAGCAAAAGATAAGGAGAGACTTAAACTTTGACTTTCGGACACTGAAGAATTAAGCATGATTAATCTAAAATAGGGAAGCGAAGTTATTGATGACTCTTTTTCGATTTGCGATTATAGTTTACATTTGCAACAAAGAATAAAGTGTGGTATGGTTTAATGGGTAAATTGAACAAGAATGGCAAGTGTTATGAATTGAGACAAGCAATTGAAGGATTTGACATTTAAGGGCATCAAGAGATATAATTTAATTTGTTGTATTGTATTTGGACATGTGTTGGTTGCAATAAGGAAGACGAAAGTGTACCTCCAGCTAAGACGGCCACAGTGACTATAGCAGCAAGAATGAAGGCACCGATGATCCAGCAAATATATTTCTTCCATTGACTTTGTTTCCTCTTGTCTTTAGTCACGTACAGCTTCTCACTTCTCCTTAAAGATATAACAATGAGAAATCAAGTGATTCATTCATTCCAATTTCCTTTAGCACAGGTCTCATTGTGAAACGCCATGTCTTTGTTTAAAACCTAAGCTCCTCTGGCAGCTCTTGACTTTTTGGCTATTGATATTTGCAATTGTATCTGAATAGACTCAAGTGTTGTAAATAACCCAAAAAATACATTCCAAAATTAAAGTGGTAGATACAATCTCTCTTCTTATGACTACTCTGTACTTTCATTTTCAATGGTTACGCCCGTTTGTATATAAATGGTCTTCTGTTTGCTTGTGTGCTTATATAAAACCATAGACTGTACAAAAGCAATTCCAATTCAGTCGTTAGCATTGACTTGTTGTAAACTTGCTTTGCTTGTGTTAACAAATGTTGCTCGAGTTGAGTTTTTTGTTTGTAATAGTACAAGTATTGTTTAAGGCCACAATTATAAAATCATACAATGAAAACTTGTATTTAGCATTTCAGCTTAATCACCATTCCTAACTAACAACTAATGTTGCAGTCCCATTAGAAAAATAAGAAACTCGGGTTTTCTGCATCAAAGCTTTAAAGACGTAATCAAAAATGCAGTTTGTATTATTGTTTGCTATTACAGCAGCCATTCCCATTACATTATACTACCTAGTTCTTTCTTGCACACAATTTTGCTTAAAATATTATATGCCACGTCAGCCACGTTATACATTATGCGATAACCAGGGCTTTTAGTTAGACTACAGAAATATTATTTAACACCTGCACTGATTGTATCTTAATATAAATGAAACTCGAGTAAATGAGACTTGAATCTCCCCAGATAATTGCTAAGTACACTAATCACTTTTTATGCCCATTTCTCATACATCATACATAACCTAACAAAATAGAGTAGCTATTATTTAAGTGTCCGAGATTTGTTAAGAGTTATGGTACAACTTGAGATTTAGTTAAATGGATACTTTTGTTTAATTAACCATTTTGCTGTCATACAGGATGGTGATTTAACTTCAAAGAAAAGAGCTCTTGCTGATTACATGGCAAACTGTATGGGTTTTAAATTAACTAATTTCAAATAATACTGATACAGGTATTACATTGCCTATATTATGTATGTTTGCTTAACATAATTACATTGATGGATTTCTCTCGTTTAGAATCACCTTGGGTTTTTTTCAGCAGAATAATGAAACATTGTGTACAATACACTAATTGCGTAATGTTAGCTTTCTTCTGAATACTACTAACATGTACTTTGTACAATTTCAGTTTCTGAAGATGTCTGAGAAAGTGAAAAAAATCTAGCTACCTACTAATTGTTGTGTAAATACATGATGCTGTGCATATACCTGTTGTTTAATTTTGGTAATGGGTGTAATCTTACCGAAGGAATTTTTTATGTTGATTGACAGGTATAAAGTACTCATCGAAATTATCATAAGGTCCAAACTCTGCTTGAGGTTTATCTGGAATCGTGTTTAAAATGTTGAGATTTATCAATTCTGCGTTGAGAGCTTCGTTTAATGGAGGCTGAGTATCATCTTCATTCATCGTGATTTGTGTGTGATGTGGACCCTTAGAGCTTTTCGAGTCTTTTTCATCTTTATTCTCAGATTGATATGCTTCATTGTCAACTCCAGTGTCAACGACGACATCTCCGCGAGGCTCTGGAGTTTTGGACTGATCTTCCTCTCCATTCCTGTTCGCATAGGGAGAAGGTGGAGGAGGAGGCGAGTCCTGAATAGGAATTGTGACGTCACTACCACTTGAGACACTCATCTGTAATTAAACAAAACAAAAATAGATCAGTACAATTCTACGAATGAATCATTTTAAACAAGAATAACTTTTGTCAAGTCAATGTCAACTGTGTTAATGCTACAGCATGACGCAAGTTATCAAGCAGTCTGTCAGTATTCAGCAATTCAGCCAGCAGCGAGTAATAAAAATGCTATATTCTAAATAGACAAAGCTAAAAATGCAATTTTATTTCATTCCTCATCCATTTTTGCAGGGAAATCGTAAAAAAGTCGGAAATGGTAATGCTATGTTGGTTATGTGTAACAGAAAACCCTTTGAGATGAATTGAAGCGTTTTATTGTGCAACTTGCTGCTTGATTTGTTATGTTAGCTGATTCTGGAGCATAATGATATTTCTATAACATCGTTCCCACTTCAACACAACAGGTGTCAAGCTGATAAAGTCGCTTTTGCAAGGTAGCAGAGATGAATTGTAGTAGTGTGCCATTGTCTTTCCCCTATTTGACACTCTACTCAGTACCATTTCCAATTTACACGGACTTCAACTTGAATTCAAGCTGCAGTGGTTATGGTCGTGGTAGCAGTAGTGGTAGGTATTATCCGCATTGAATTTCTTATTTCCTACATATCTTGTTATTACATGTAGGTATGTGGCAACAAGGTCGATAAAAGGAGTTCAGTAGAATAATACTGCAGCACGTATAGAAAATACATATGCCCAATTGCACTTTATAGATTTAGTCTCGCAAACTATAGACAAAATTTAATATTGTACATTAAAAGCCGATAGCAAGCAAGAAACATCGATATATGTATTTGATGTTATGCCAAAAACGCAATAAAGAGTTTTGTGAAACGCTATCGTCCTTTTATGCACTTATAAAGTTATACAGCGAAAATTGAGTAAAGGAAAACATGACTGGGAACAATAAAAGCACTTATACTCCTTCAAGATCAAAGTCAAATAGATTGACTTTATTTCAGTCTTTTCAAAAATCAAGTTCTTGGAAATAATGCTCAAAAACCTTACACTCTTAAATCCATCCTTATATTGCATTCATAATGCACACACTATATGTAGTACTACAGTGAAGAGATCTTTACACAGAGTAGAAAGTCAATGAATTTCAATTCGAAGTATATTGTAGCTTAAATTGCATGCAAATTTGTAAGTACAGTATTACTTTGTTCATTTCTCCTTTTACAATTCATTCATCCTACAATCATGCATCCGACGATTACAATTACAATTCATGTAGCACTTACATTTAGTGTTCTATAGTAATACTCGTGTGTTTACATTTGTGTGAAAATGTGGATTTGAATAGTTGCGACAAACAATGAATTATGATTGCCGAATAAATCTTAATTTCCATACCATTTAAGGTGGAAAGGGAACAAGCAATATGAAAAAAAATGATTCTGGCAGACGAAACACTGCAACACCATGCCTCAAGCTTTCTGTTTTAAATCTCTCCTTACTGCACCCCTTCGTTGCTTGGCCTGATGTGGCCTTACGAGCGTTTCGTATGGTATACTACAGATATTGGTGCTATACTACTTTATATGCAGAAATGATAGAAATATTATGGTAGGATAATTTATGAATTTGTGCCGGAAACATGATTTAAACTCCCTGAAAGGCGACTAATAAGCATATAGAGCAACATCAATAAAAGTGCGTTTTCTAAAATCTACCACAACATACAAACAAACTATAAACATAAGACCTTACACGTAATTTAGTAATAGAGCTAGTTATGTCGCTACAAAGAGATCTATATAAAATCTATAAGCTTTAAATCACAATGTCTACCATTTTCGTTAATACCTAAATCGAAATTGTGAATAAAATAATTTTAAAGTTAAAGTAATGTACGAGTGTTTCTTTTCTATTAATTAAAATTCAACGTAACATTATCTAGCACTTGACTGACGCTTCACCACTTTATCTGAAATATTGGTAAGGTGAAAATACAAAAATGCTTAAATTCGTTGAGTGGATTCATACAAAAATTTCCGGACACATTTCAATAATTAATTGCAAATCAGAATTTTGTTGTATAAACCCTGTATTCGTATGTAACACTATAGCTCTAAGAAAAACAATGATATCTGCTGATTTAATATTCCACACACACCACACACTACAATAGCACACACGTTTAGGTAGATTGAATTTAGGATTGGACATTAGCATGCAGTTATTGTAAAGATAGAATTACATCGGATAAAACGTTAGAGTACAAATATTTTATTGCTACTAAATCTTTATTCATAGTTAAATACAGCGTATAATATTATCTACATAGGGATTCTCTCTATCTCAGTACTGTACATTTCATGAGCTATCAAACATCACACCTATCTTACATTATAACATCCGTTTATAAATATATCTCATCTAACAATATGAATTTCATTGTCCCTACATACTACACGCAGATTTCTGATACATGTCTACACCAATGCAATAGAGTTCTGAACCTTATTTACATACACCCCTACCTAACTAGAATCTATACCTACAGAAACATAAAGCTATTTCCATACCACATTTTCATTAGTGCACATATCATGTAATAAATAGATGCGCACACGAGATGAAATGAGTTTTGGATTTCGAATCGAATGCAAAATGATACGGATCGTTGACCCCGGGCCGGGCCGATGACGAATTTGGTTCCTCGTGCATTATTTATTTATTGTTTGATGTACAGAACAACTGCTGCACTGCGGGCGGCATGTTGTACATAATACGATGCGTTTAAACCAGCAGCACGCATTGATAAATAAAAACATTAGCGAGCCAATGTTATGTTATAGCAAAATAGGGAAGTGAGTTTAAATTGTGAACTACATACTAGTAGTTTATATTCGTTTGTAAGGAAAGTATATGTAAGCCTTCGCGTGATTTCTCGTGATGGGATCTGATCTGTTGTTTGGTTTGACCAGAAAGGTAATCGTTAGAACGCAGTAGTAGCATTCCTTTGATTTATAGAGATGAATTGATTCTAGCACTAGTTAAGCATCAATACTGATTCATAAGTATGCGTTACAAGTGGTGAAGACATACATACATGTTTTAACAGATAGTAGCTTAGCTACAAACTCGTGAATGTCCAAAACGCATGTTATTCTACTGTACAAAGTGGATAATGTGAAAAGGTGGAGGAAGCAGGTGGTAACGGTAACATTATTATCATTTATCAGGTAGCAGTAATTAAGTATGAACAAGATAATAATATACAAGCACTACACATTCATTCATGAAATACTAAATCCTTTAATTTGATCTCTGATGTGATTTATCGAATGCAACCTACTCAAATAATATGCCGAGCAGATTTGGACTCTAAACCGGAAGAGTAGGCTTCAACTCGTCCACAAAGCCGTTTGTTTGGCCATTGTGAATAAATCTGTTTCTGTAGTGGTATAACATGAAATTCTGCAATGTGGCTCATTGTTGTAAAACTTTGTATTTAGGTACTTACTTCCACTGTACAGTTTCAAAAGCGTTATTCCTCCAATTTACGAGTAACACAATTTGGCATAGTAGGCAATAAATAAAGTTAGTTCAATGAAATTTTACATTTCTGTCTGTTTGTACAAAAGAGACTGACGTGTTTTGTAAACTCAACAGCTAAATCTAAGTCTTGATCAGATCAAAAGCAGTTTACTTTGCTCTGCATGTGTACGTGATCGATTCAGCATAAATATTTTGAAAAAACATGTATTTCAGTCAGATACACGACTTTGTGTGTATTTCTTGACACAGTATTCGTTCTTTGTGTCGGGCATTGAACAAACTACCTTCTATTTCCAAGTGAAGTGATGCAACTCGGTTGTTGGTGGAAATGAGATGCCGCGATGTGAAAAGTTTGGTCAGTTTAATTGACAATGGTGGTAATAGTAGGAATGCAGATGCATAAAGGAATAGACGGAGAGGAAGATGCATAATAATACACTCAAGTCATACAACACTCAACTCACACCATTCTCTTTTATGCATCAACTTCGGATGAAGAACCAACGATGAAAAATGGAATACAAATTCTTTTGTTGTGGTTCCACGTGGCTGATTTCTTCTCCGTAGATTATGCACGAGAAAATAAAACTATGTGAAGACTTTTCGTAAAGCTTTGCCTTAGTTTACTCTCTTTTCTCGTTTAGTACACCGCAATCAGTAAATACTCCACACGACAACCTCCTCTTGTAGTCATAGACATTGTCATTCATAATTATATATTATACTGTATACATGCATGCATATAATAAACGAGAAAGCACTTCTGTACTAAACATTAGTGAGCCAACAAAAACACGTTACATTTAGGGCTGCTCTTTTAGAGAATAAAATAAGTCTTTACTATTATAGCCTCCAAGAGCTAAAACTTTACTCCAGAAATCACAAGAAGACTTAAGTACATTTGGCAAACCTTGGCTTCTACACTCTCTTTAATGACTCAAATAGAGTTAGGTATGAAGGAATATTGAATTCATGCATGTTTTATTACTTTATCTATTTACTCAGAAAATAAATAGGCTTTTCTACAATTCCAAATTATATTTAAGGGTGGCTCCACGTGAAGAGTGTGAATGTTTTATATAGCTGTAGACAAATCCATTACGAACTAACAGTATATTATTATATCAACATAATATCTACATTTCTGCTAATGGTGTTTGGCCAGGAATCATTTGTGTGAGTATCCAGCATTCACAATTTTTTGTCATTCTTCACGCCTACTTAAATACACTCAGGCGTGTGCATTTGATTGATGACTTACGTCATACAACACAGTCTCCGTTGTTTTGTAAGTCTGCACTACAAAAATTTATAAGCAAAATCCAATGTAGGGCTAGGCTGAAATGTATAGTACTTGTACACTTGATGTATAATGTACTTTAAATTTAATATCTCCAAATAGTCCTTCATCTACATTTTAGTAATACCTAGTAAAGCTGTTCATGTGTGTGTGGGTATTTATACATAAGTACCTAGGTATATAGAAATGATGTTGTTCACATTGCATTGTAAATGTGAAGTGTGATTCTAGTAACTCTAGTTCTAAATTTCTGTATTTTTATGTGAAGTGGATATAAGTGGTTAGTACATACAAGTATATAGTATATAGTGCGAAAGGTTGAATTGAATTACTGCAAATAATTGAGTAGTTATTTAGAAATAACTATTATGTGCGAATAAAGACTCAAAAAGTCATTGTTTGCGGAAACTCCACGATTTTTCGCAATAAAGTCTCCGGAAAACGGCTATTTATTGACCTTGTGATATATCCGGTTAGTTGATCACACAATTCCAATTATCAACGTAGTAAAGGTACCATTATTTGTTAGAAGTTACAAACTGACGAACAACTACTACGTAGTTTGGAATTGCATGTAGAAAGTGGCAGGAATTCGAGTGGGTATGTCGTGTGTGGGGATTGTGTATACTCACAGTTAATACTAATGGTAATGGTACTTGACAAGTATACTTGTGGTTAGTAGGTTAGTTGAATAAATGAAAGAGTGTTTCTAAATCTGTAGAATAATCATATAAGCTACAAATAATCTTATGTGCTTAGATACAAAAAAGATTCCACTCTGTATGCAACAATACATAATGACATGCTAACATGGAGTGAAAGAAGGGTTTTGTGTGCCTAGGTAGTTTGAGTGTGCGATGATATCTCAGTTTTGCTCACTTTGATGATGGAGCAGATGGATTTTTAAGAGAATCTCTGGAATTAAACGGTGGTATCCTTTCCCTCTCCTTTCGTGATTAGATTTACATGGTAATAGCCAAACTCTGAGGCTCTCGAATGTACACAGAGTACACACACAGTGAACCAAGAAGGATTAGTGGAGTTCTGGAGTTGGATGGGTTGTGTGTGGCTGTACACAGTGTGTATGTTAATGTTATTACAGTGCAGTGTAGTATGAGCACTAGAGCCATGAGCGAAACCATTCGAAGCGTAAACATTGAAATAAAGAGCTTTCATTCCATTCTATTTCAGTGATCCTGTTCTGTGTGTGCATAAAGAAGTGGAGAATGGTGTATTATAGCCTGTGCAATATAACCGTGTAGTTTGAGTTTGCTAACAAGTTCTATGATCTAATCCAAAATCCGCATTTCATCCTTCCTTTGTTTTATTTCAATGTAGGTGGATGAATTACATTACAATCGCAATACAGCCTCATTACATGCAATGGGTCGCTCTTTCCTATTCACCTATGTTTATTTTATCCAGACTTAGGTGGAGAGTTTGTGTGAAGAGGAAATTGAGATTCTGTGTTAGAAATATATTCTAACCCATAATAACTCTTCACCATGTATGTGGAGTCGCGGTGTATACGGTGTCCCTTAAACAAACTTAATAATATTGTAGACATTAGCCAACCACAGCTCGGCAGACAGAGTGAATTGCTTATATCAATGTAGCCAAATCACGGCAAACAAATTAAAATGCATCTACTTTAAGGTATACATAAATATGCTGGGGATGTACGTGTAGTCCACTATATTAGGTACGTTAAACAAGAATTTTTACTTGTATTCGCCATGTAGGCGAATACAATATGCAACAGACCAAAGACCAGACAATATGCATCAGACCTGATACCACGAATCAAGGCCAAACACTAACTTATTCTTCATTTGCAAACACACAATTCATCGCTGGTTCAAAGAATGTATACACTACATATTATACTACTTAATTGCACCTGTGTATATATGTACACTCACCAATCTAAGTAAGTAGGTAATTCTGTGTAAAATGGAACTCCACCTAAAGCAGGATTTGCTTGAGAGGGGTCTGCAAAACAATCTTTATTACTTAATGCTGAATACATAACATTTATGTAAGAGTCTCACTTATTGCAGGACAAATATTTATGGAAAATAAACATCACAATGCTATGCCATATAATAGAGTGGATACATCAAGCTAAATTACCTTTAGTTATATAACAAGAAACAATCACAACAAGAAAAAAGTAAACACTGACCGCCTTTCCTGTATATAAAAGTTATTATCCATACGAACTCACATTCAGTAACATTAATTACAATTGTGGAATTGCAAAAACATACAATGCTTAATTGTATCTTGTTTGTAATTAGAGATTGTGTGTTTGAGTACAATTAAAAAATTAATTCCATTTTTGTCAGCATTTTGGGTAAAAATCTGAAACACTCCTTATTGCAAACTTATCCATCAAGATGTTATAGTATGATAAATGTAATTACATAAAAGATACCCATGCACAATAAGAAAGATAGCCTTGCGACAAACAATGTCAACCAATATACCTAAGTTGTAGTTCACAATGTAACTATTAATGTGATCTATCAATGTGTTGTGAGCATCACTTTATATTTCAAAACAAAATATTTCAGAAACTGAAATAAAATACATATAAACTCTTTGAGTGTGTAATAAATAACAATAAATTCCGTTATGCCACCCAATTAATTAAACGACAAATTGAGACTGGGACATCTTGATTGGTACCTACCTAAACGATTAATTCTTAAAAGTAAGTTTAACACAGTCTCATTAAAACTGTAATGGCGCTACAATTTTATTTATTGATAGCTTCCAAGCTTTAATTCTATCTTTAAGTATTACATGCTTATATTTTATGCGTTTGTTTCTCTTAGTGTGCATGAATCTATATATACGTATAGCTTTGCTAAATGGGCATTTTTGTGTAGGACAAAAAAAACTAAACTGCCTACTCCCATTGTTACAAAAAGACAGCTTCCATCTGTACTGTTACACATAATTACAAGTGATGGTGTTTGGGTGGCTACAAGGTGGAAGCGAGGTTTGTGTTTAGCATTCTGTTTTATAACGCTATAAGAAGTTTGGCAGTAGAGTAGAAGACAATACAATGGTTATATCCATATCAAGGTGTTCTGAACTAGAAAAGTACATAGTAGCATGAGGCTGACTTGTATGGAGGTATATTACAAGGAATAATCTAGATTTAATGCTCGAGAATAAATAATAAAAACAAACATCTCGATTTGATAGCTTTTCTCATGAATAACAAATGTTTATAAATCTTAGAAGACAAGTCGCAATTGTTCCAGAAGCAGATTTAACACTGCGGCAACTCTCTAGCGCAAAAATGAATTCACCTTTACACTGAGAGAGGACTGAGACAGTCCAGCCAAAGCCAAACAAAGTCAGGTATGGTATTATTAATATTGCAATAGCAAGGCACAGCAAAGATGACAAGGTAGGATTACTTGGAATAATAAATCCTACGATGTTCCTTCTTCTTCTCCTTCTACCTCCATCACGACTCCCCTAGTCACACAAACTTGATGGGCCAGCGTAGGCCCGATGTCGTTGGCCAACTGCCGAACTTGGCCATCTTGCCTA
>JAQFYB010003919.1:0-17800 GCA_034694085.1 Pogonognathellus longicornis | reverse complement strand
GAGATGGGAAAGAGTTCATCCGTAAAAAGGTCGGAAAAGGGGATTTTTCCGACCTTTTTACGGATTAACTCTTTCCCATCTCGACTTCTCGTCTTAATGAGCTGATAAGAAGATACAGTACAGTATGGCATTTTACGATTTTCCAAAAACACGTGGAACAAAGCGAATGCAAGGATTCGATGTTCTAACAATATCTGGTAGCTAGTCTAGTTTAGACACACAAGATAAACACAAGGCGGGACAACATGGGAATTACGCTGATGTCAGCCGCAGGGCCGGTCATAGGCACAGGCACTCGCCGGGGGATGCTGAGTAAGGCGGGATGATTTTTTCCTTTCTGTAGTAAAATATAAAATGAATGCAGTGCTCGTTTCACATGAAGCAATATATTGACAGAAATTACGAAATCCCATACTAGTAAAATTGGCCAGATTTCAGGGCCGTAATAAATTTTCGAACATTTTTGAGTTTAAACATTGTCTGAGTGTATATTACGAGCTCTATAATGGCACATATTTTCAATTATGAATCTTTCAACAATCTAGCTATGGTACCTTCTTTGTTTGCTGTGTTTAAAGAGGAATATACAACTTTACAGAAATGCTGCGATGATAATGTTTGCTTCATACAGTCTGCGGTAAACGAAATGTAGTTGTTTCGTGTCGATGTTGTTTGTGTCATCGCAGTCTAGTCTGTTTATCATTATGCATGGGCAGGATTATTTGTGAATAAACCGTGCCATAAATTTTTTACTTAAGGGGGGGGGGGTATATACTTCGATTTGTGCTAACCGAGGCCTGCTGGTGTTATATGGGAGTAAATGGCAATAATTTTTGGAAAGACAAGGCTTAAATCCAGGAGACTTGGAAGAGATAATTTAAATTTTCGAAACCTGTAATTTAATAAGGGATTTTTATGGAGATGATATCTCCATAAGATATAAGTTTTAGAAGGTTTCAAAAATTGTGATAGGGTTCATGAAAAAGAGGAAAAATTTTGATGAGAGTGCGAATTAATTAATGTAGTAATTGCAATTTCAATTTTAGGCTCAAATACATTGAAATATCACATTTTTATATTTTAAAGTGTAAAGAAGTACAATAATTGGTTATATCGAATTAACACCCTGATCAAAATTTTCTCCTCTTTTTATGAGCCCTACCACAATTTTTGAAACTTTTTCAAAATTGAGTTCTCGTCGCACAAAGATTTCCAGGCTCAAATACATGGGATATTATGAGACATAGAGTGAAATCATAGAAATAGCAGGTTAAAACACAGGGAGAATGGGGCAATGAGAATATTTCCAATATGGAAGGTGTACACTCCACCTTAACTGTTTATAATGCCGTTGTTTAAACAGTTCATTTCACAATTTTGGTTGATTTTAATTGATGTACGTATAATAACAAATGAAGGTATAGATTATAAAAAGTAGTCAATGCAAATGAACTCTAAAATAATTAAAATTCGAAGATCACCAAGTAACTATATATTATTTTTAGATTTAATTTTCTTTTGGTTTTAGTTCAATACATTGTTATCCATTTAAAAGCAAGTAAACAAGAAGATATACAAGTCATTACTCAATTATCAATTACAAATCCCAAGTCATATAATAATATTGTATCAAATCCAGTAAAAAGCAAAGTACTAAACTAATTACATTTATAGACAGATTTTTCGCTGATGAGTTTATTCTTCATCGTGATACATCGTGCAACGTACACAGAGGTGACAAGTGTCCTGGAATTAAGGATGACTAACGTGACTTGTATATGAATGCAAATATCGTAGTCACAAATCACAACTATTTGAATGCTTTTAATTGTCGCTATTGTTGTGCATTATGTAACTATAAGTTCGGTAGAGGTGTAAATTAGGCGACTTTTTCAGGCTGGGCTCTATCTCGTAAAGGAAAAAACCGGCTCGGTTACTCTTTATCACTTCTGGTACGTAATTAGGATTCGAAGTAGGATCATCCCAATATTGCTCAGAGTGGGCTGCAATATTGTCGGTTCAGAGTGTGCCCGAATATTACCGGTTCGATCTCGGCCCGAATATTACCGGTTCGATCTCGGCCCGAATATTACCGGTTCGATCTCGGCCCGAATATTGTCGGTTCAGAGTGTGCCCGAATATTACCGGTTCGATCTCGGCCCGAATATTGTCGGTTCAGAGTGTGCCCGAATATTACCGGTTCGATCTCGGCCCGAATATTACCGGTTCGATCTCGGCCCGAATATTACCGGTTCGATCTCGGCCCGAATATTACGGGTTCGATCTCGGCCCGATATATTGCAGGCTCGATCCCCATAAAGGTTAAAAAAAAATCGGCTCGGCGCATTATGTCCTTTGCTGGAAACCAGCTGGCTGCAATATGCTAACTGAGAGCAATATTTGACAATAAAGCCTTGATTTGATACTGATACTGATCTACACCTCCAACGTAGCTTAGTAACTTTTTTCCAACGCATTATGTGCACAATCAGTATTTGCATTTTCACTAAAAATAAAATAAATCATATTAAAGCAAGAGAATATTATGATCTCTCTCTAGTCGTCTTTTAGCTTTCAGTGGAACTTTGCCCATGAGATCTGTTGGCATTGGAAGTCCAGGTTGCAAACCCGCACTTTGTTGGTAAAATACTTCAGAACCGACACAATGATAGCCGTAAACTACGTGGTCTTCACCTCTGCATTTCCGAAAAATTGTTATGATATAAACATGTTATTTTGCTTCTCGTAGACAAATAAGATACTTGTAATTATCAATTAACTACCTTATTATTAGTTCGTTTATGTTTGGATACGAACTGAAGTCTTGATGCATAAGTTGAACTACGTCAAAATCCATGGAATGATTCCTACCACCGTGAGCTAAGCTTTTCCACACTGGTTCAAAGTGCAAATAACAATAATGGTCTGTATGTCCAGTTCCCATTGACATGCTCTGCTCTTCCACACACGAAACTGAACTTTCCATATCTGCCATACAAGTTGATGCGTATCTCCACTGAAATAGTTGCAAGTCATTTCACATAATTAATATTGACAGTGAAATATAATAAAAAGCCACAACTGAAATAAAAATATAAATTACCAGTGAATGTATGAGAGAAGAATCTACGAGGTATTGCGTATCCAATAATAGTAGCAGACGCATGCTTCCTAAACTGTATATGAACAAAGATGAACTTTCGTATATGTCACTAGAATTTTGCTTCTTTTTATCATTTTCACGCTTGGGATGCAATTTTTGTTGGCCGAATTTTGAGCTTCTTTCCACATTCACCTTAGTAAGATTATTCATCAAAGGTTTATTATGAAACGCAGTTGGTGCTGATGAGGACTTATTTTCTTGTGAGGAAGTTGTAAGTTCATTGTCACTAGGTGAGTTTAGACTACTTGAATCGTCATGGTTCGATAATCTCTTAAAGGAAGTTAATAATCGTTTGTGAGAACTATCATTGATCTTCTGAGGAACTAATTCACTTTCTTTCGTTTTTTCACTCATAACTCTAGATTTCACACAATTGCAAAAAAATACAATGTTTAATAAAAATTAAATACATTCACATTTCGTTTTTTATAATAAACAAATAATTATACTCTGAGTCGTTTTCTAAATTCAATTCCAATTTGATACTCTCCACTAACTGGGATGGGGTTTCCACAGCCGGAGACATCATGTCATCATAAGTGGACCAACGACGGTATTTCGTTTTTGGCTTTAATGATGTTGCAGTGTTCAGTTGCAAATCCATTGGTCTTCTTACATCTACAATTTACAGTCATAATTAAACTTTAATGCTCAAATATGAATTTACATTTAAAGACGTTAGCATTTTCATAAAAGTTATGTTAACTGATTTACTGGTATAAGTTAATGAAACTTCGGGTATTCCATTTGGAACCGGAGGTGATCTTTGTACAAGAGTGGAGGAAGCGATGGGTTTTGAAATAGTAGGTACTGGATGGTTTTGAGTAGTCTCATTTGATTGCCAAAAACTTTCTTCGTTTTTCGAAGTATCATTCAGCTTGGCATTATTGGTATATGCTTCCAATAGGAACGTTGATACACTTTTGCCGTCGCATCGGAGAAATGGAAAGAATGGATCTGTAAGACTTGTACTAAAATTCGTCTTGAGGGCAAACGTCTACAAAAATTAACTACCGTTGCATAAAATGACCAAAACACGTGTGACTGTTAAATATTTGCACAATAGTTTGTATTAAATCGTAATTACCTCAGTATCAGAAGAAATATTTTCCATGCTGCGAAAACGTCTAGAAAATTGCAACAAATTCGAACGACAACCATTTCGATGTAAACAAGGTGGATGAGAATTCTCTGGTTGGCTAACAATACTATCCTTACGCCCATCTTCCTTGATATCTAAAAGTTGTTTCGATTTAAATAAAGTAGATGTGTTGTAGCTATTTTCTAGATCATTCGGTTTTGAAGTAATGCTTTCGATTTTTATTGTTTCTTTATCACTAGTAGAGGAATTGGTTGATAAATTGGTTCCAAAGGCAAGCGTCTCTTCAGAAAATAAAAAGGATGATTCTGAGAAACCTGTACTGGATGACATTGCTGAAGGATCTTCTTCCCGGATACAGTCAATCTTAGACGACCTACTTTCCTATCATATCACAAATGATCCCATTTGCATCAAAATATCATGCAAGCGAAATTGTTTTGCAACTCATTCAAATTGCAACAGACAAATTGTATTGTATATATTTGATAGGCAGTTGCCTCTCAGAAAATTATTTTGATTCTAAGTCTATTAGCATTAATATACTTTGGCATTTGATTCGCAAGGCTCAAACTGGGATGGATATTGATAGACGGAGGAATGTTTTCTCAGGTTATACAATTCTTTTTGGCTCACGTACACAGTGAATAGTTGAACTCCTGAAGGTAAATTGAAGTCAATCTTAACTGGTTCTGCAGGCTATAGAAAAAAGACATCAGTAATCAATTACACATTTAATTGTGAATCCTTTATAAGTATCGCTATTTTGTATATTATATGAATGAATAACTCTTACATTTGTACACTGTCACAGTTTAGGATGGTTTGAATTTTTAAAATTATTGGGGTTAGCAACGCTTGGTTGCTCACTTAAATATAGGTATGCCAATTTACGGGTGAAAAGTCAATTCACTTGATAACCTTCACGTACTTCTCTTTCTATTTACTATTTAACATTATTTTGTTACTACTACGAGTAGTAACTATTAGGGCTGGCCAAGGATGGAATTTCTCCCAATTTCCTGGGGATCGCGCCGCTATTTCCTAGTGGGGGAGGGGTAGTCCGCTCCAATTTTCTGGGGACCTAGATGGCGTGGCCTCGTACATTTCATGGGAATTTAATATACCGAAATCCAAGCCGCGCCCCCTATTCTAAATCCTAAATCAGCGACATTCCCCAACATGACGTGTGCATTTTTACATTTCCTGGGGATTTTAAATACGTAAATGTAAGCCGGCATAGCAGCTTATTTTTTCTCAGTCTTCAATACAATTAATCTTTAAAAAATACAATTTGATAATATCCAATTTATATTAAAATGATGTCGAAATTGATGTTGAACTTTCTCGTTTAACATAACTTGCTTACATTAGTCTGTTAATTAACTAACTGCATTCAGTGCATTCTTGTCTGTAACTAAAGTTTCTATATATTTTATTTTACATAAAGTGTTAGTATGTATCATTCTATCAATCTGGCAAAATCCATGTAAATGATGTGAATTTTCCCAATTATTGGTTTTATACTTGATATGCAACCCTTTAATAGAGCTTTGAGAAAAAATTGAAGATCCTGCACGCTACCCAGATTTCCAGAATATTTCAATGACTCGTGGACATAGCTAAGCTCTAAATAATTCTTCTTCCTTGTCCGTGTAAATTCCGATTTTTTCTAAAGTTTGCCAAAAAAATTCTTTAATATTTCGTACTTTACATGATTTTCAGCAGGTAAAGGAATAGGATTGAGAAAAGTATTTTTGTAGGGATAGAAACCGTCTTGCAGAGTTGCAACCGCAACCTCTTTTCAATGATTGTTGATTAGAGACGTTGTTTATTGGGATATTTCTGCGATGCAAAATTCGCGCGTTCATATTTTGACACTTAGTGCTTAAATTTTTCGATATTTCACACCTTTCTGACAATTAGACAAAATAACATTTTTGGCATTTATGGCCTTATCTTCGGTTTCAACAGGGGCAAGGTTGGACCAGTAAAACCCGTTACTGAATCCGTCAATGCCCTCGCCCTGTGATGTGAAGTGTGAAGTCTGCCACGTACGTATGGGTTTTTGTTTGAATTTTTCACCCAAAAAAGGGTTTGAGTATGTAATCAAGTTAACTTTTAAACCCCTCTTAAAACTTACAGGCAGTTGGTACGGTTGAATGAAAGCCAGTTTTTGAGCCAAGTCCTGTCCCAACTCCACACCAACCACCCTGCAAGGCAAAAATATGATTTTAAGTATAACACACAATTACTGTCGACTTTGGCGGGTGGAAGTGGAAAAAATATTTACTTATTTTGGTACATCACTATACCACCGAGAACACCTTTCTTTAAAATGCACGTCTGGAGTATCAAAGTAGCATTTAGTGATATGTTGTTGGCACTCTGTAGAATAAAAAGTCCCATAATAATAAAACAATACACATAACACTCATTGATGCCCGCCCCAAAATATCGATTGTACATTTTTTAGGAATAATAATTAGTATTTACTTTAGGAAGATACAATATCGGAAGTATTCCGAACGTAAGGGCAAACAAGTCTCCGTGATGTTGCGAAATTGGAATATAATGGTCCATCATTGTGGACAGTTTTACGGAAAGTAAATGACGATCATCATTGACATTAGTTAATATATTGTGAATATCGCGATGAAAAAATCGAGTTAAATGATATAAAATATCAGCTTGTTTTTCTAAGAGCCAGTCTGGTGTAATACTACTACATCCTAACGCCAAAACATACTGTTTTCCGAATTCCCTTAAAGCAAATTTTCCATTTTCTAAAGTAAGAATTTTTGGAGCTGCAAATGACTCGACAAGAAAGTGAGCTATTCCCATCAGCTGACCGCAAATTGCAATTCTTCGCTCTTCAGCAATGTCTGCGGGATGAAAATACAAAATTGCTTCTCTAGGATCATCTTCTTCCTTACGGCAACTCAAAGTGTCATAGATGAATACAATTTGCAACTCCCTAAATGCAAAAATAGAATAATTTAATAATTGATACTAACTACAAATTATTACAAAACATAATATTCAACATACAAAGAATAAATAATAATAATTTACTTCCAACTTACCCAGACATAACGCAAAAGTTCGATAGTTTATTTTTCAAACCTCTAAAAAATTGTACTAAATATTGAATATATTCACCAAATAGATCATTATGTCATGTCAAATGTCAATGGAATATTATAGTAGTGGAACCTTACGCAAGTGGCAAACAAATTGATATTGATGTTTGAATTATTAACAATAAATGTTGTACTGTTGTACACCTACACATGAAATACAAATGTAATAGTGTAATACTTAATAATACTCAAAATTCTTAAGTATTAGTGCAATGCAATGACGATTGTGTAGATAGTTGTGCTTGTGCTTTCTTTGCTACTCAAAATCTTCTCAAGGGAGTGTTCAAAAACTACGACTAGTACAAAGGGGTATGGGAAGCCAAAATCAATAAAAAATTATAAATAGGGGGCAGAGTTGCCAGATTTCGATCTCCAGAGTAAAAAGGCATAGATGTATTCAAGTAAGTTTGTACTCAAAAACCATAGGCCTCCACCCGAAAGACAATAGACCCATTGTTATAGTCCAACCATAAAAATTAGAGCCTTTTTAAATCTAAACTGTTAATTGGCTTGTGTTACTATGGTTAATTAACTTTTCAGTTAACTTTTCAGATTTAGTGACTGGGTTTTTTTCCAAAAAGGCTCTAATTTTTATGGTTGGACATTTGACACTTGAATAAAACCGAACTATTGAACTACAATTATTGTATTACTAACAATGGGGCTATTATCTTTAGGGAGGAGGCGTATGGTTTTTGAGTACGCCACTTAAAAAAAGATGTCGTACCTCCAAGCCGTCAACGCCAGAATGCTTCTCTGCTTGGAAGTGCATTGAGTAAGATGGGTTCTCCAAATGGGGGTGGTGTAGATTTAGCATTTTTAAACTGTTCGTCAGGTCATTAGGAGTAACCATTTGTACCTGTTTTGACCTATATTGTCTATCTTACAGCCAATATATCTAAAAAAAATGACAAAAATTCAAACTTTGACCCTATATTATTACTATACTGGGTGTCAGGAGGCATGTATCAATCAAATATTAAAATTTGGGGGATTTTCTGGATCAATAGAATTTTAATGCATTCCGTGAGTCCCTCTTTCCTATTTTTTTATGATTTCCCGGAAAACCTCGTTGCCACGTTTTCGATTTTTTAAACCTGGTCTATAGTTTAGGGTAACTTGGGGGGTAAGTCAAAAAACGTCAATGATTGAAGACATCCGCATCTGTCAAGATCATAATAATATCACTCATAGTTCCAGCCAGCTAGCAGATGCGGATGGATGTCTTCAGTCAGTGATCAAATCACCCTAAACTCAGGTTTAACCATGGCGGCAATGTTAGGTAATTTTGAAATGGTGTAATTGTAATGCCTGCCAAAAATTCAAAATTAGGATCTTGAGCCTGAAAGCCTAAATATAGCTCCCAAGCAATAATGTATCGGAGCAGGCCGCCAAATTTGTGTTTGCATGAGTTTCGGGTAGTGAAGTTAATTTCGTGTCACCAAAAGTTAATAAATTGTAAAATCCATAAATTTTAATCCGTAATCTGACGATTTTTTCTACGATATTTTGTTCTCTCTTTAAACAGTAGTTTTGCGAAAGAAAACAATTAATCAGGATGGGGCGCTGTCTTTTGTGCCATAGTGTAAAGAACAATGAAAAACTAAATTACTGTCAAACTACATCTAATATTTATGGTCAGACGCACATTTCACCTCCACTAGATGTTATTAACAGTTGTAGTAAGTATTTGAAAGAATTTGTTCAATCTGTGAATTGGCAAATGCCTGTTTCTGAAGGAGAAGCGTTTTGTAGAAAATGTTACGATAGTACAAGAAAACTTTCGAAACTAAACATACAAATAGAACTAATTGAAAATGAAATAATGCAACTTGTCAGTCACATTACCGAAAGAATAATACACGAAAGAAGAAACTATGAATTGGAAACTGGTTCGAGCTCGTTTGCCATTCAAAGCAATACATTATTTGTACCCGGTCATAACAATTCCATTCAAAATCCAACGCAAAGATGGGAAGAAGTGGAAATTGAATACTTCAATCAACGCAATGAACATTCTGGGTCGGAGGGTTATTATAGCAGTATGACCTCAAACAACCACGAAGCTGTGAAATTGATCAACTCTGATAGTATCAGTGTTTATGTAGTACCAATGGACGAAGAAGAAGATAGTTCTAATTCAGTATCAGAAGCTATAATCACTAATTCCACTTCAACTATTGCTCCAATTTCAATAGCTACAGCAACAGCATCACCCACTAGTACTGCAGTTCCGGCAGTAACAACCGCCGGAAACGACGACGTAAAAAATGTGTGTATTTCGATTTCCAAAGGTTAGAAAAGAAAGAACATATTCATAAAGTAGCATAATGTATAAAGAAAATAAAGATCATATTATAAAATCATAAAAAAGTCAAAGTCAAAAGTTTTTGTTTGTTTGTAGCAAAAGATGTAAATCATTATATTTATTAAACACTTGTTAGCAGGTTTTACAAAAAATGAAAATGTAGTGACGACTTCAGATCTTCATCAGCGGGTGAATGATGGATTCGAATGTCAAAAGTGTCACAAGAAGTTTACCCATTTGACAATTTTGCAACGCCACGATTGTGATAATCCAACTTATGAATGCGAAACGTGTGGTAAATCATTTTCTAGTCCAGGCTCGTTAAAACTTCACAGTCGTTCCCATACCGGAGAAAAACCTCACAAGTGTGATTATTGTGGAAAAGGATTTGGTTTGCCCCATCATTTGAGACTTCATGTTAGGTCTCACACTGGTGAAAAACCTTATCAGTGTGAATTTTGTGAAAAACGTTTTTCAGACTACACATATTTAATGACGCACAGACGCCAACACAGTACAAATGAAAGTGAAAAGCGCAAATACAAGTGTGACATTTGTTTGAAAAGGTTTACCTTGTTTGGAACGCTAAAAAAACATTACCGAATGCACAAAGGGGATACTCCCTATCAGTGTGAAATCTGCGGAAAATCATTTGTGGACACAAAACGACTGCAAGATCATCGCTTTGTTCATACCAAGGAAAAAGCCCATCAGTGTAACAGTTGTGGAAGAAGTTACAAACGATTGGACACTCTGAAATCCCACATGTTAACACATACTCAAGCAAAGAACTTTCAATGTGATCAGTGTGGGAGAAGTTATCATTCGCATCAAAGTTTGAGACAGCATATAACAACTTCACATGAAGAAGAAGGTGAATTTGTTTGTGAAACTTGTGGAAAATCATGCAAAAATTCAACACTCCTGAAAAACCACAAGAAAGTGCATGAAAAGAAAACAAAGGAGCGAAAACGAATTAAATGTACCATTTGTGAAAAGGAATTTTCAGAAAATTCAGGTTTACTGAAACACATGAAAACAGCTCACATTGTTACAACCGGTGCCACCATAAAATGCACTAAATGCGGAGTGGAGTATGAAAATGTAACTGCGCTAGAGAGACATAACAAACGACGAGTTGGTCAAGGATTCCGATTTAAGTGCAAACTTTGTAAAGAAATTGTTGCTACTCGATGTGAATTGACTTGTCATTTTGCTCAAATTCATCAAGGAGAGCAACTGCCTTATAAATGTAAAATCTGTCCACTCACCTTCAAATCCAAAGTGGAGTTAGCTAATCACAATACCAACCACAAATGTGAACCACAGCCAAAACAGGTAAAGAAGCTAAGAAGGAAACACAGGAAGATTGTCGTTACAGAACATTCTGAAACTGACGAGGACGAGGAGCAGGAAGCTATCAAGGTTGAACGTCGAAAGGGAAGAAGAATCGATAAAATTGACATTGACGAAGAAAAAAAAACAGTGGTGGAGAAAATAAAGAGAGGAAGAGGTCGACCGAGAAAAAACGAAAAAATCATTACTAACACAGAAGAGCCTACTTCGGAATCAGGCGGTGAAAACTTCAGTGATGTTGTAAAAACTGAAACCAATGATTGGATTAAACAAGAGCAAGAAGATTTTACAGACGAATGAGAAATGCGAGTATATTTAGTTTAACTTAGTGTACTATAAATTATTGAGATCTTCTTATCCATATTAGTTTTATTTCAATATTTAACTGAATAAAAATAAATGATAAAGTTCAAAGTTAGGTTTTATTAATGTGTCATTAATAGCCATTTGTATGAACAGTCATTAAATCTGTATAAAACATAACAAAATCAGTGTAACTAATTGTAAGTATGCACTGCTTGCTTTTCCCCATTAGACACGTCCATCTAATCGTCCTTTTACTTTTTTTTATTAGTTGCATTTTAGCAGCTTTTCACACCAGAACGCTTTTAATCAACTTAAAGTTACGAAATCCTGCAAACTCAACCGAATTTCTATTTAAAGATATTATTTAAAGATATAAAAATATGACGATTTTGATAAAACTACCGAAATTGTGTTTGGTGTATTTCTTCACGCTGCAGCGCTTATTAGTCATATAAATCGATTTGGATGAAATTTATTTTTGCGGGGTTTAAAAATATGGCGTTTTCCATAAAAATATAGAATTTGTGCTTAGCGTATTCCTTTACGCTTATGAGACAAATCTCTGATATGTACCGATTTGTAGGTGGGTTTTAAAACGTGGCGATTTACATTAAAAAAACGCAATTGTAGAAATTGCATTCAGGGCAGTGCTTTGCGCGGCAAAGCCTGTAAGACAGATCTTTATATTTTTATTTTTAAACCCCCCAAAAATAAATGTCATCCAAATCGATTCTTATCAAAACTCAAAAGATTGAGATGGGAATCAGACAGAATAAAAACAAACCACTGGTAGGTGAGAACTAAAATCAGTACGATAGATCAGGGGCGTATTCAGGTCAGACATTGGGGGGGGGGGGTGGCTTGACCAAACATTTGTTATATACGTCATTTGGCAATTTTTTCTCAAATTTGGCCTTTATGTCAAAATCAATAGAAATGGCAACAAAATCGCGCGAAAAAATTTGGCAAAATTTGTACTGCGCAAATTTAGGCCAAACACAATGGAAATTACAATAATATCGCGCGAAATTTTTTGAGATTATTTGCCTTTTTAAGGCAAAAATAACCTTTTTTTGAAGAAATTTGTTTTTACCTAGTGTAAAGTCCAAAGATTTGGGGAGGGGGGGCTTCAGCCCCTCTAAATACGCCACTGCAATGGATGTCTCTGCCAATCCCATCCCCTTTTGCTGAATTTTGGTTCAATTATTTATAATTGCAAAGACTGTGGCCTAAGGATTTTAACGTTAAGGTCATTAGTATAATTTTTTTCATTGAAATACCTAGGCCAAAGCGTCAGTTTTTTTAAATTAGTAAATAATTAAATCCTTCCTTTCTTCTCTCCCGTTCTCCGTTTTTTGTCCTTTTTTCCCTATAAAAGTGGGAATTTGCGGCAAGGTTTTAAGACACACCCTGTGTGGCTTGGTGTGTGTCATGACCAGGGCGGTAAAATATTTATTTCTACATTGATTCAGTTCCTACAGCGTTAAAACAATATTAATACATTATGAAAGGATTACTAATAAAATTGATAAAATCTCCAACTTGAATATGGACAAGTAGCTTTTCCAACTTATGCGTAACATAGTTATTATTTATTTTTCAACTTTTACAACCATTTTTTGTGATTTGACAGAAACAGTTTTTTGTCGTAAATGGAAGTCATTCAACTATACCATTCCTCGAGGCCTTGGAAATGTATAAGGTATGGCCATAGGTGTTCAAATATTGAAAGGGTGGTTAAGATTTCATCCAACGAATAACAACAAATAAATATCAAAATAATCTGGATGAAGTTTGGATGAAGGATTCATTTATTGAGCTCCTATAGCCAACAACTTATAGAGAGATGGTCTCTTGCAATTCCTACTATTATCAAATGCACGGCAGGTTAGAATGCATTTGTGGAATGTGATCATTTAACATAGGAAATATTGGAATATGTAGCACATCTAATTCAGGATTTCTTTCCATGTGCGGCTCTTTTCGTTGTTGTTTACAATTGTGAACTGCTGCGATGTGTTTCTTAAGGTTCCTTTCGTCATACAAACTTTTTCCACAAATATTGCACGTAAAAATTCTTTTTCCAGCAACTAAATCCGTTCGATGAGATCTAATTTTGTGGGCAGTGAGGCAAAATCGATTTTTGAAGCATTTAGAACAATCCGGGCATTTAAAAGCATCCGGTCCCAGCTCTTCGTCCCGATGACACTTTAAATGTTGCCTCAAATGGGCTTGACTAGAACAAGCTTTTCCACATTCTTCGCATACGAATTCTTTAATCGAAGAGTGGACAACTTTATGTCTTGATAACAGTCGTTGAGTCTTAAATCGCTTTTGACATTCGTCGCATTCAAAAGGCTTCTTTGCTTTATGGTATCGTTCAATGTGCTCATTTAAGTATTGCTCAATAGGAAATCCTTTACCACAGTCAGTACATGTGTGTACATTTGTGCTATAATGAGCATCTATGTGAAATTTCAATCTTTCTTGCGAAGAAAACACTTTTTCACATTTGTTGCAATTAAAGTTTTCTTTGACTTGCGTATGGATGACCATGTGTAGTTTTAACGCCGGGGGAAACATTCTCTTGCCACAAACTTCGCAACAAATTTTCATCTTTTCCCTTTCATCTTGACTCACATGAACTGTACTTTGGTGGTATCGAAGTGTAGCTGTATTTTTAAATGCTTTGTTACACTTCTCACATTTTGCAGAACTACTACTGTGTATGAGTCTTTCATGGCTTCGTACATAATCCACAGTTTTAAAAATTTTGCCACATTTTTGACAAGGAAACGGTCCTCTTTTGGGTCTTTCTCGTCTTTCCACAGTCTTCACGGGGTCGCGATGATTTCTAGAGTGAATTATAAGTTGAGTTTTCAAAGAAAAGGCTTCTCCGCACACACTGCAATTATATTTAGACTTTTCGGCTTTCTCTACTTCTCTGTGGGTCTTTTTTTCTGAGAAGTAGCAAAAACAAAGCAATTCAATTACTACTACTTTACATGTATTTACGATAATAATAATAAACATTAACTTGAGGGCGGTGGCATTAACCGGCCCTACAAATAAATATCTAACTTATTCAATTTGACTTACTTATCGACTTTTTATGTTTTCTTTTGGCACTTCTACGATGATACTCACGGCAAGGGAATTTGTTCAATTTAATGGCAAGTTTCTTGCTTCCGTCTTGATCATTCGTGTCAGTATTGGAAGCAATATCCATTTCTACATTAATCGATGGTTCGCATTTAATGTCTTGTTTTACATCTTGGTCCGACATTGGAGTATCTTCGCCAAAATGAAAGTCATCAAATAGATCATCTTCCTTAGAAGAATCCTCCTCTGGTGAATATTCATTAGGTGAATCATTTTCACTGGGATGCAAAAGTAATTTTGGAGAAAAGTTCATCTTCTGCCTACATAACTTTGCCAATTTTATTATAGAATTTTCGTGGGTCAATTTTGTGAAACTACAATAAGCCCAATAGACATCATCCAAAAATGACGCACAATTTTTGCACAATATAATTTGACAGATTTCTTTCGCACAGCTACTTTTATGTTTACTTTGTTTACGACTGAATTCTTCCCGAACCATTTTCAATAACGGGTCCCATTTGATTTCGAAAATTTGAGCAAGAGCATCCATAATATGAATATCATTTTTCTCTTCCATGAAAGGGTCATGTATCTTCAAACTTGTAATCTTTTCAGTAGGGATTAAGAGGGTACAATTGGCACAATGTTCATCACTGTTGAAGGTATTTAACGCATCGTTGAAGTTAAACCTGCAGTTTATTATAGAAATATAAAGTTTCAATTCAAGTGTCTAGGGAAGTGCTAAAAGTACTTTTTTCTAGTTCTGCTTTAAATTATTATTTATTATTCAAAAATGTAATTACGTGTCAAATGAATTTATGTTCACAGCTGAAGCCGGTAAAACGTCATTTCCATTTCTGTCTCGGATCTGCTTTTTCTTTAGGTTACCCGAACTTTTATTACGAATAGACCGCTTAGTGATTCGTGTTCTATTTGCATCGTTGATTAGTAACATTTCTGCACAGAGTACAACATATTCATATGTTAGAAGATTAGAGAACTGTTGAATAGTGTCAGTGAATAATATTTTTATAATTCATCATTTCTCGTGAATAGAGAATTGAATCAAAATTTAAAATAATTTGGTTGTTAAATACTTGTCTTTCATAATTACCGCTTTCAACTTTCAGTTTTTTGAAAAAATTCTTCAGCAGTTTTGAGCCAGATGTCTAGTTTCAATTAAAATTAGGGTTGGAGTACGAATATTGGGGTAGCAACACATAGTACTTTTTTGAGTTGCAACATTTGACTTAGAATATTTCTAGGGTGGCAACATTTGTTTCGGACTTAGAATATTTTTTGTCTCGGTGGCAACATTTAGTTTGGATATAGAATATTTTACGAAACAGAACATAGAAAAAATGTCTCGGTTGCAATATTTATTTTCGACTTCGGGGTCACCGAATCCCCCGAGTAAACGGGGCTACGGAATCCACCAAGTTTGGTTTAGGAAGGTTTAGAATAATGTGAGACGAGTTTTAGGGAAGTTTGGGGTGATAGGAGACAAATCGAAAATAAATGCTGCAACCGAGACATTTTTTTCTAAGTCGAAAATAAATGTTGCCACCGAGACATTTTTTCTAAGTCGAAAATAAATGTTGCCACCGAGACATTTTTTCTAAGTCGAAAGTAAATTTTGTCACCGAGACAAAAAATATTCTAAATCCGAAAGAAATGTTGCCACCCCGGAAATATTCTAAGTCAAATGTTGCAACTCAAAAAAAGTACTGTGTTGTTACCCCAATATTCGTACTCCAACCAAAATTAGTTATTATAAAAGACCAATTATTTGGCTACAAAATTATAGAGCTAGAATTTCATTCAAGAGAAATAATTTTATCAGTAAAAAAGGCAAATTAGCCATGTAGTCTACTTTTAAATTAAGGCAAAAAATGAATAATGAATCTCATTCACTTGAATAAACACAATTATGAATTATTCAGTGTTTAATTATTCACTCTTACACAACATTCGTCGTCATTCGTCACAATCGTGTAATTTATTGTCTCACCAAACTCAGATTTTTGCTTTCTCCATCCTCTAACTTGTTTAGGATCCAAATCGAACTGACGAGCAGCTGCTGCACCATTGTTTTCCTCAGCATATTTTACTACCATTAGTTTATATTCAACAGTGAATCTTCTCCTCAGTCTCTCCATAATTGATGATCAATAATTGTCCAAAGTTGCATAAAAGAATTATAGAATTCTATAAAACGTTAAGATTGTGAAGCAGGAAGGAAGAGAAGAATTAAAATCATTCGGCGCTTAAAAAAATCCAAAATATGAGTTGATGTAGTTAGCCTATCGCTGAGTGCCCCGGAATAAGCATACAAGGGAGTCGTACATAAACGACATGTAATTTACCAACGCCATGTGCAATATGTACCACACATCTTGTGCGTCTAGACTAACCTAACTGCATTTATAGTTTCCCCAATTTAATTAACAATCAATCATTGTTTACTCCCACACGTAGAGACTTGCGATTTTTTGTAATAGTCATTTTCATTATTACAAAATTGGAAGACTTTGTAAGAATTACACAGACGGTGTAACACCAGCTTATTCTCGTCCTAATTCAAAAACTCCTCGATAAAATGGAAAACTATAACTGGTCAAGTTGTAGCTTTGTTTATCCACTTTCGAAATTGCCTGCACGCAACTCATATGAACTGGTCCTATGACCTAGGTCCTATGACTACTGGATTGTTATTTATAACAATCATTATCTCTTTGTTGTCATTTGAACAATAGAGCTCCCTGTTACGTCCGACCAGTTTTCGGACCCAAATAAATACGAGAGCCCGTAGGTTAGAAAGGCCAGTTCTTTGACGAGAGTTGAAGAACAAGGAGTCCTCTGATTTATCAGACGACTCCTATTCTCCAAGACTTCTCTGGGTGAAAACCCAGACAACTCCTGTCATTCCTTCAACGAGACTTAGGGAATAATATCTCTTACTAGAGATAGTTAGAGATCTTTCCATAACTCCGATCTACGTCGCAACATGCAAATCTAAATACCATTGTTGTACTTTCATTTGCATCTAAAATACCTCACGCACCGAATCATCTTTCATTATCATATTGCATGCCAATATTCATATCTAAAGTAGCAGTAGTCGAACTCGGGAAGGTGACACACCTAATAACTGGGGGCCGGTCCACTACTGTCTACTCCATCAATCCACTACTGTCTATTCCACTGCTGTTGGTCCGCTGCTGATTATACTTTGGGATATTTTGAGAAATTCGAAAATAACTGGAAAAGGCAATTTTCTGAAAATTGATTTCGTTGTTTTCTTGAGTTTCCCCAATATT
>JAQFYB010003918.1:0-17802 GCA_034694085.1 Pogonognathellus longicornis | reverse complement strand
CCCCAGAATGCTTTTCTATCTCAAAAAAACCTTATTGTACCATAAAACATTAAAAATTTGAAAAAATAGTTAGTACGGAATTAGTGAACGTATGCGGTGCACCCCCTCTAGATACGTGCCTGTTACGTGATATAGTAAAATAAAGAACTACGCCATCAATTTTCCAAATTGTTATCTCGACCTCCAATTATAGACGTAAATATCCTCTCTATTTTGAAACTAAATCGAAACCGAAATCATAAAAAAATTTCGAGTCAAACCGAAAACATAGAAACCAAACCAAAAAGAGAAACGATAATAAAAATTTTCAATTGTAGCTAATTTTTTTCATAGAATACATTTCTGTAAACAAACTTTTCTGTGCACCCCAGCTTTATAAGGTGCTCGGTAAGTGCATGTGGAAACCTTAACCAAATTTTCTTATCTCAATTACCTGTTGCAAGTAGAGTAAATTTGGCTGAACCGCTTACATTAATAAGTGGAAAATCACATTATTTGTTAATTCTGGTTGTTTGAAATTAAAATACTTGCACAACAAACACTAATTCTGAATTCCTTCGACAACTAGTACTGAAATGACACACGCTAAGGTAAAGACAAAATATTGCGAATGACATGTAGTAATAATGTAATATTATTAACTGTGAAGAATGGAAACTATGGCGTCGTAAAACTGCAAGGAATAAGAATATGAAAGTGAGCTCTGATCTGAGCGGCGAAGACTGTTTGAGACACCGAGTCAGCAGTCTGGGCTGTAGCTTTGCCAATCAGAGTCCACCGAGTGGCAAACATGTCCTTGGAATATGGACTCTTGGACTTGTTGTTGTGTGCGAGTATTGGAAGGAGAGTCTAAAGAGTTGCAGGGAGCTTCTTGTGAGGGAGTCGCTCGAGAAAGTCGTACATTAATAAAAGTTTTGTTAGTCTGCAAAAGTCAATAAAAGATGCTCAAATTGAGAAGTACGTTGTGAGCTAATCCCTTTCCATTGTTCTTGCAATAAATAGATATTACTATTTGTGAAGAAAAATATAACACTAATCGTCGAGTCACAATGTCAAACACAATACGTTAAATACATACGCACTCGGAGGTCTTCTTAACAATAGAATCATAGCCTAAAATCAAAGTCCAGAAAATGAGAACAAAAGAATTGATATTTACATGCTTTGAGAACAAACTCGATCAATTTTTAAAAATGATGACAAAAATCTCTAGTGAAATGCCAAATGGCGAATTTATCTTACTAAAAAAATCCAACTTTGAAAAATATAAACCAACGTCCAAACGGTTGTCATTGCATGTTGACAATAAGACATTACCTAATTTGTGCAATTGTAAAATGTGTACGAGTCGGCAAACAACGTCTGAAACTTTATATGGATTTTGGAAAATGATCTGGAAAAATCTTAAATCCGCGAATTTATAGGAAACTATTACAATTATTTGCAGAATAAATCTAACAATGAATCTGAAATATCATTAATCGACGGAAGTTTATATTAACGTCAATGCCAAAGGATGAATTTTAGTGAAAACAACCAGTATTACTGGTAAAAATTGTTAGTTCCACTATATATGTACCGCACTTCATTTTATTATGTTTGTGTTGCAAAGGAAAGACCAATAAAACTTGAGTATTACTCATTTTGTATTGTTTCAAATACAAAGACTATTTGGGCGAATGACAATTATCTGACACAAATATAAACAGGACCATTTGAAGCATATTTTTCAATATAAGCATATGAGCACACATATTGTTATTGTAGTTGTTATGTATAGTTACTATTTAGACATGCAGGCACGTACCCAGTATTTCTCTTTTCGGGGGGATACACTAATGCATCTATAGAAACAACGATTAAGAGCTATATAGGCCGCATCGAGTTAAACCTATTAAAAAATTCAAGAAAAAATTGTACTCCACGTCCCCCAAAATGAAGATCCGACGGTCCTTTACACAGCAGTCGAGTTTTCGGTGAAAATGGAAATAAATTACTAGAAACACTAAAGTAATCTAAATTTTAAATCTTTCCATTGCCTGTCGATGATTTGCATAACGTTTGAAGATAAGCCTGATCTGATTAATAATATGAATAAGAGTATAAGCAATGTATTACTATTACAAAATTTTGAATTTGAACAACCTCATGTACGTCATTGTTAATAAAACGTATTAGTGAAGTTTTTTTTCACATAATATTTTACTATCAGTAATAATAAAATCGTCATAATAAATTTAAGTTAATTGGCTCGAAAATTCAAAATCTTCAGTCTTTTCTAAACATTCTCAAGTTCAAAAAGGAAGCACAAAATATTATTAATATATAACAGTATTTACTTTAATGAGCTATTTAATTTTTTTAACATATAATCAAAACAAAGTGTTTTTATTCTGTAGTACAATACACTGCAAACTCTAATTAGATACTTGTAAATACATGTAATGATATAAGGGACTAAATTATAAAAGCTAAAATTGAATTATGTGAAGTTTTATTAATGTGCTTTCATTGACTGACTTATGTACGCCAAGGCCATCACAAAATTTAAGAAGCTAAATTCCAGATTATAATGGCTTTACTTTATGAAAATGTCTTTCAATGTTATTTCATGTTTGTATATTTCACGGGAATTTCTAATCTCAATTATCTGTGGAAGGTAGATCTTGCTGAACCGCTTACGTTAATAAGGGAAAAATCACATTTTTGTAAATTCTTGTTGTTTGAAATTAAAATACTTGCACAAAATAATTCCTTCGACAACTACTACTGAAATGACACACGCTAAGGTAAAAATAATTTTAATAATAAAAAATGGAGAATGGAAACTATGGCGTCGTAAAACTGCAAGAAATGAGAAAGGGGTATGCAAGTGAGCTCTGATCGGCGAAGACTATTTAAGACACTGAGTCAGCAGTCTGGGCTGTAGCTTTGCCAATCAGAGTCCACCGATTGGCAAATATGTCCTTGGAATTTGGACTCTTGGACTTGTTGTGTGCGAATATGGGAGCGTGCACATATTACGTCAACATCTAGGAGGGAGGGGATTTTCATAAAAGTTTACACATGTTGACATGGGGGATGGGGCAGGCACGTACCCAGAGGGGGTGCACGTGCACCCCCCAGAATGCGTTTGATATCTAAAAAATAGCTTATTTTAACATAAAAGTTCAAAAAATTAGAAAAAATTCGCGCTACGCGCGAACTAGATGCGTTTTCAGTTAAATTGGACATAATTCAAAGCGCTGTGAGAAATGCACTCAATTGTTCTTCATATTAGAATTTTGCTTTACCATTTGTTACTTTCAGTAAAAAACCTTGCTGTGCACCCCCCTCCCCCAGTTTACGATCCTGGGTACGTGCCTGGGATGGGGGTACCTGAAATGTTGACGTCAACTAACATTTCAACTAGGAGGTTCATATAAAAGTGCAAAAAATCAGGAAAATTTTAGCGCTACGCGCGAATATGGTGTATTTTAGCTGGACTATGATAATCTATAATTATAACATAATTTTTATCTTTATTAAAACCCTGAAAATCTGCCAAGATTGACAATGAGCTGCGCTTTCAATCATGATTTTCAGTTCTTCATTTATCGCCTTTTACTGATTCATGCTTGCTAGTCACATAAGCACCGTAATTTCATCCTATTTATGTCAAATGTAATGTAAAAATGTAAAAAAAACAATTTTTCAATGTACGGAACACAACTGACAAAAACAGAAAAAACTAATTCAAAGCAAGATGATTTAAGAATAATGAATATATATACTAAAAATAAATTGTAAAATGCTAAGCACCAGTATTTGAGCTATTGATTTTCTGAATTTAGTAGGGAAATAAATTGTCCTCAAAATGAACCTTGAAACTGCTGAAATAAATAGTCTTTAAAATTAATATACTGAATTATGTATTTCGCTTTAACGCTTCGAGTGTTATATTAAATATTATGTAACATTAAACGCTTCGAGTGTTTAATGTCCTTTGCTAGAAACCAGCTGGCTGCAATTTGCTAACTGAAAGCAATGTTTGACAATAAAGCCTTGATACTGATATTTATTATTTTCGTAAAATTTTGACATCAGCAGGGGGGCGGGCGGCGGGGGTACGCCGATTTTGACCAATATTGACATACGGGGGATGCGATCTTTTGTTGACGTAATATATGCACGCTCCCTATGGAAAGGAGAGTCTAAAGAGCTTCTTGTTAGGGAGTTGGTCGAGAAAGTCGTACGGTAATAAAAAATTTGCTAGTCTGCAAAAGTCAATAAATGTTGCTCAAATTTCGCTTTCCATTGTTCTTGTAATAGATATTGCTATTTGTGCAGAAAAATGAAACACTAATCGAGTCACAATGCCAAACACAATGCATTGAATCCAAACGTACTCGAAGGTCTCCTTAACAATAGTGGGCCAAAAATTCAGGTGCAGAAAATGAGTATATAACAAAATTGGTAATCGCATGCTTTAAGAATAAACTCGATAAATTTTTATAAACGATGACAAAAATCACTTATGAAATGCAAAATGACTAATTTACATTAGGTACTAAACAAAATGCTCCAACTGTGAGAAATATAAACCAACCTCCATTACCTGCTTCGTAGAATTGTAAAATATTTAGGGTTTGGTAAACAACGTTTAAAAATTTATTCGGATTTTGAAAAATGGTCTGGAAAAACCTTAAAACCGCGATTATACAGGGAACTATTACAATATTTTCAAATTAAATCTAGCAATGAATCTGAAATATTATTGATTAAAAAAGTTTTATATTAGCGGCTATGCCAAACTTAGATAAATTTCAGTAACAGCAACCAGAGTTATCGGTAAAAATTCTTAGTTCCACTCTATAAGTACCTCATTTTATATTTTTAAGAAGGATTAATTTTTTTCCTGCCTTATTATATTTGATTAACACTTACAAAAAAATTTCAAACGCAATTTCAAAGAGCTGTTGGGGATGCCAATGTAGGAATCCCTGCATTTTGATTTAGTAAAATATTTTCCACACGTTATTCACATTGTATTGCTGTATTGGGTGCTCACTGTTTCAATTTCCGTTTGCATATTAACACTAAAGCTACCGTGGTGAAGACACGCTGTCCAGCCGAAATAATTTTTTTCAAATTTGCTATAGGAAATACCCTTTAAATTTTTTTTAGAAAGCTGGGAATTTTTGTATAGGTCCGCTACGTTACTTTACATATTACAGCAAAAATTCAAAATATTAAGTCAAATGGTTTGACCCACAGAATGTTTCAAAGCTGACAAGTCCAAAATCTTGCCATGCAAAAGAGCCTAGGCTTTAAATCATTTCAGTGCTGCGCCATTGTATTTGGGGTTAATTGGTACACTTTTTCCTACACTTTTACATAGGGACAATGTTACCTAATAACAGCCTTTTAAGTTTTTCTAAAACTCACGGCCTCTTAAGTGTTAAAATCTTTTCCAAAACTAAAATTAGTCAACTATTCAATTAGTCAAAACACACTTTCTCATTTGACTATATTTATTATAAAACATAAAGAACTGGGGATTGGTTATCGATGAAAATATTAGTGTATTCCAGACGGGTATAGTAATGGGGGTTTCATAGAGTGCACGTGAGCCGCCGAGATCATATGAAATCATGAAATGTACCAAAAATAGCTAAACTTGCCAAAAAAGTTCAAAAAATTTAAACTTTGTTATGTTTGTGTTGCATGGGGCGGACAAATAACACGTGGGTATTACTGATTTTGTTTAGTTTTTCATATACATATCTAATTATCTAATATTTAAAAGGTGTGGCAGACATTTGCAATGAATTCGCATGGGAAAATTATCATGTTTCCTATGCACTCCATGCAAAAAAATTTAATCCCTGAATTGGGAATTAGTTTGTGCTGTGAATGTCAAAAATTGGTTTTACAGGTGCAAACTCTATGTAACTATGTATAATTATATGCATTTTATTATGAATACAACTTTCTTCTCTGACGCGAATCAAGATTTTTCACTCCTGTATATTTATGTGTGAGTAGAGACAAGAAGAAATGGGTAAATGTGTTGAAGGAAGGAGGATATCTCGGTTCTATTGTGTAATTACATCCATAATTAGTCATTGCACGCCATTCGTTTATTGCCCATTAAGGGTTATTATTAAAAAACACATATTGTGTGGTTCTGAACCAGCTCATCATTTTATTCATGCTAGTATACGTCACTAGAGAATATTATAACACCATATAATATACACAAACATGCTCCCATTCAATTTTACCCATGGAAACTTAAACATTAGGTTATTGTCTGAATTTTATATGCACAAAATTTCTCTTTGTCAAAAACCAATGATTCAATTTTAATTGCAGACATAACGACTCTTATGAAGGAATCACTTCTAAAAATAATCAGAGTGCCTTAATTAATGATATCAAGTGGATGATTAATAACAAGAAGGGAGAAAATATTCCATACAGATAAGCATAACAGTTAAAAGACATCAATTACATTGGCATTTGTATTACGGGCTATATATATATGTACCTACTGTAACCCCTACATTGCCTGGATCAGTAGCTTCAAAGGTCTGAATTCAAAGTTGAGTTTTATTAACGTGTCATTTATAGCCAATTGCATGAACAGTCTAAATTTATTTGTGTAACATAACAACACCAACATACATAATGGTTTATGAATCTGTTGCTCTTCCCTACAAGACACAAAATGATTAGAAACTTTGATTGCAACATAACAACATAACGATAGCTTAACACAACAAAATATTATGATTACATATTCATTTATTTACTATTATATTACTTATAATTATTTATCTTATTACTAAACAAGCACTCTTTAGCCAAGATTTTACATTATGAATTAGTTTATTCATACATATAATTAGGGATCAGTAATAAATAATCCTTTATCACTTGTTATACTACCTACCTATTGTATTTTTGACAAATTCATTTTTTGTTACTTAACCTGGTAGAAACTGAAACAGAACTGCTAAATGTTAGCTCAATCAAGTATAGTAATAATGGAATATCATCATGGAATGGATCTGCGCCAGAATGGACAAAGAGCCTGAATTGCCATGCTGAAACAATATTCAAAATTCACGTTTTCTACAATGGAAAACTAAATAAACAGCTAAACACGTAAATACATATTCTGGTGTGTATTGTAACCGTTTAAATATTTGGAGTATGAATAAAAAATCATGCCTACACTTATGTGGGCAAATAAAACATTTTACATTGAAAACGCTGTAGGGAATTAATTTATCCTAATTAATTGCTTTATTTAAAATGTGGGCCATTGCGGCAGCTGAAGGTTACCATTGTTAGTTGGTCTAAAGTCAAATCGAAATTTATTTTAATCAAGTTTGTATTTTGGAAGGGGCAAGGGAGGCAATTAGCCCCATCCAAAATTTTGAAATGTAATTAAATGTCAATACAACATCACACTTTACCCAGTTGTGTTGTACTGATGGGGGTTTATATTCCCGGACCGCCCGATTGTCACATATAGCGTGCACTTCCACCCTCCGCTATCACTAATCTTCCGTCAAATCACACAACTACATCTACAATGACCTACATACTTACAAACGATAATGTCAATTAATATATAATATATTAAAGTTTTTTAAAAATAATTGACACATTTATTCAAATTGGTTTTATTAATATTATTAAAGCTAATCTACATTTTGTTACTCTGAAAGACACTGAGATAATAAAAGACTGCTTTCTGCCAAAGTGATTGTTTGTGATCAAGTATTTTGGAAATTCCAAGTAATTATTGGAAAAATGATAGAATTGGCTTATACATTGTTAACACCACAACATTTATTAAATTACGTTCTAAAAATATTACAATTTTTGAAGAACAAGTTTTATTTATATGGTCCCATTTTGTCTTTTTATCAGTGTACAAAAACATGTAGATATACCTTTCCCTGGGTAAGAAGTAATGGTAGGTTAATTAGTATTCCTTCTCAAAGTGATTGCAAAAATATTCTCAGAACTATAAAGCAGTCGGACCACTTGCTCTTGCCATTTCACTTATTGGCAATAAGTCACAAATTCGCAACTGAACATCAAGATAAAAACTCACACACATATTGTCGACACGCCTGAAACACGGAATCGAAACCTATTCTTGTAGTCTATAAATTAACCATTGATTGACTCTTATTAAGTATATTTACTTTTCTAGTGTAACTAAGAGAAATCTCCATCTAGTCCAATAGTTGTACATATATTACTCGAAGTACGTATTATTGTTAACAAATGATATCTATAGATTGTATCCAACATCACACCCTTTTCCTTTGTTCTAATTGAATTAGAGAAATTTCTCACCCGTATACTTATAATATTAGTGTGCATTAATTAGGTGTCTCATTGTCGAGCTCGATCTCAATGTACAAGGCAGAAAGAGTTTCTCAGTCAATTTCTCTTTAAGATAAATAATTTTATATTCGAACGATAATTGGAAATAAACAAAAGCTAGACATTAATTTTTGGAACAAAATGAGTGGATCACACATTACTCCCGCTGAGGTAAACGTCGGGTCTGCCAGAGTTAACGTGCACACTGAGTTATGTTAATAAAATTTCGTTTATTTAGTTTTAGAAAGGAAGAAAATTGAGGAATATGAACATGCAGGCATACGTTTGGCAGAGAAATCTTCGAAATGATTTTTAAATTTAATCATATTTTTTAATTACAGCTAAACCAGGTGTCGAGCACTCAAATTCTTCACGAGTTGGAGAAACACAAAATAATGATGGACACGCGCGAGAAGGAACAACAACTCGACTGGAGTTCAAACCAGTTCATCATTGCAGTTACAGTAGCCATTGTGTTGGCTTTCATCGTGATATTCGCTGGTGAGTGTGCATTATATGCGTAGTTTTAGGTTTAGATTGCACAAATATTATATTTCAATATCAGCTTGGACAACAATAATATTTTGTAACAATTATAATTTTTTGCGGAAGCGGATTTTGACTTTGTTTAAATATAATATATATTATATTAGTTTCTTTATATTTTATTTTTCAGTGCTTCACTAAAACAAAAAGAGCGATTCAAGATGTGGCCAACAAAGTGTAATGCATTTACCTAACATTACTGGTTTTTTGTAGTCAATACAAAGAAATGACAGTATCTTGAATGATTCCACGATTTGAAAATAATTTTTGGATTCGTTTGTTGTTCTAATTCATTTTATCATCCACTTCACATCAATTATTTAGGCCCTCTTCACATTTTTGAATGGAAGAAAATTACTATAGGTCTATGAACCCAAAACAATTATTTAATTCCCTAACTTATAGCCAAGCTATAAGGTTAATTAGAAATTGAGTGGTGGTAGACAAAATGGTATTATGCTCCACAATGGCCAGAAAAGTTCTAAAAGAATTTAGGAAAAATCGCCTCAGAATTATCAAGCAGTCAGATCACTTGCTCTTGCCATTTCACATAAGCAACATTCTCAATTGATCATCAAGATAGAAACGCACACAATTATTGTCGGCACACTTGAAACACGGCATGGAACACAGTTATTGCAGTCTATTAATCACCCATTGATTGACTATTTTACTTACAATTCATTTTCTAGTGTAACTCTAGAGAAATCTCTATCGAGTCGAATGGTTGTAAATATATTTACTCGAAATATACATTATAGCTAATAAATGATAGATTCCATCCAAAATCACACTTTACCCAGTTGTGCAACGTAAATATTATTCTACGAATAAGCTAAGATATTGCTTTTATTCCTTAACCACAAAAAACTCGACAAAAATCTCTATTGTTCATTACAACTAGCTAGCAGCAGTAGAATTATTCTCAAAGGGGCGTCCGAATTATTATTTGAAGAACCCAATAAAACATACCCTTTATATAGAGTACTATGAGTACTTTCATAATAGTGCCCACCAACCCCCTTGCATAAGAACAGATGCTACTGTATTACAGATAATAATATATCACGAAGTATCTGTATATTGAGGATTTGAAACCTGATTATTGTAAATATGACATTTTAATTTCAATTATGATTTCAGTTTTCTGTAAAGTGATATAGAGTTATGTATTGGAGTTGAGACTTTGACTTGTGTAGTTTTATAGCACATTTTAGGTATATCACCTTAGACAACGGGTACTTTTAAGTGATTTTGCATTCAATGTGTTATAAATGGATACACGAATACCTATGACCATCACATACTCATCGATGTGAGTTAAATATGACCCATTGAATGCAAATTCACTTAAAAGTACCCTCAGCTCCTACCTAACTCCATGGATCATGTTACAGAGAACTTACTGATAATATAAATATTATGATTTGTGTTAGGTATTTTGAAAGTTTACAATACATTTATATATTTAAAGAACATTTTGGACTTCCTCAAAACTTTGCCTCGTTTATTGAGTCTCAGCTTATATTAAAGAATTAAGTCTCCCTGATCTTTCAAATGTTCGATAAATTCTCGAGATCTCTCTCGGAAACACGAGATAAGTACAACGCGTTCCACTGGCATGTATTAATTAATAATCAGGTAATAATATTATTCAAAGATGACAGAACAAAAGGAGTTAACTATTTTCTAGGGATATTAACAAATGATTTAGTAACATGGTTCTAGGATAAACCACTTAAAAACATTGAAACGATATTAAATAGATAAATAATATAATTACCCACTGTTTCAAACTTTTTAGACGCGTAGAAAATTAGTTGAAATGAAATTACTTGTGCCTATAGTATTAACGACATTAGTCCCTGTGATTTCTGGTCTAGGCCCAACTGCAAGAAGGCCTAGAGATGTGTCAATGTGCGGACCTTAGCTTGTACAGTTGTAAGACTTTTTCCATTTTTTATTATATTCAAAAAGCTAACCAACCAAGCTAAATGAAAAAAATCCATTTGTTGAAAGGTGAAAAGTACAAAGTACTTATATTTTGTAAATAAGGGATCCCTAAAAAACCCACATGATGTCTATTCATCATTCAACTAAGACAAATGTGAGTGCAGGAACTGTTGAAAAAAAGGAAATGGAGGGACGTTTGCTTTCGGTCATGAAGAAAGGTTACAATGACGACACACAGCTTTAAGAAGCTTATAAGAAGAAACAGGAAGAGCTAAAGGTCTTAAAATCCGCGCATTTAAAATTGTAAGACATTTATACTTTTGTGTACAACAGACTAAAATTATAAGGTAGTATGAATTTAGAATTGAATTGTTAATGTTTTAATTTGGTCTAAAATTGCAGAAGGGAGAAATTTACAACCGGATTGGAAATGGAATGCATTTTACGAGATTATTGTGATCGTTTTGCATTCGACAATAAAGAATTAAGCACCACATTTTTAGTGGAGCATTCAGAATTGAGTAATTTTACTTATATATCTTTATCATACACCAAGACAATTTGTCAGATTTGTGCCTTGCTAAGATTAAGAGACAGATTTTATTGGCCAACAATGAAAAATGGCACGCGGAAAAACGTTTAGAGCTGCTTAGAATGCCGGATGCATAAACCGTTTCTGAGAAAAACAGCAGGGGAACTGAAACTTGTAGATCCCACAGCCGTAAAGGAAAATCGCCAAACAGGAGACTTTCAAGCAAAGGATTTATTGGGACCATTTCCAAAATCATCACAAGGTGACAGACTTGATCACAAGGTTTGTCTAGTGCGGAGGTTTAGAAACGGGTTCCGCAGAGGAAATTACAGCATTGTGATTGAGAATTTAATCTGCACTTCTGGATGCTTTTCATATTTACTTACGTTGGTTTACGTTGCATTATATACCGATAATGCAACCTGTTTCAGGCCTAAAGGTCTAATGAAGGAGTTGTCAATCAACTAAGAGTTCAAACACATTTTTATCACTCCGTACTATCCTAAATAAATGGCGTAACATAAAGGTTGAACGGGACACCAGTTAAAAGGATGTCACCCTATTTTAGGGAGAAAGGTTTAAGTGAGCAGTGTGAGTGTCTGGCACCAATAGTTTTTGCTGACAATACAAGTTAAGTGAATCGTCCATTGACTGGCACTGCTAGACAGTCTCAAAACCCATACGAAAGGGGTCTCTGGATGGAGACAAAGACAACTATAAATTCAGTAGGTGCAATGCTATATTTCAGAAAAAGCCGGTAGTGGACACCTAACCCAAATCTCACGTGAAACCCGCCACTACAATAACTGATAGTTCAAGTAGAAGTCGTACGTGATGCCTAAGCACCGACTATATATAAATTAGACATTGAGCATCAAAAATAAATTAAATGAGATTAAATTAGGCATGTTAAATATACCCCCACGTGGGTGAGAATTAATGGTAGATTAATTAGGTCTCCTTCTCGCAATGACAGTAAGAAAGTATCATGATACTTTAAAATCACCAGAAAATTCCTAATAGAATTCATCAAAAATCACCCGAATAGTCATAATAGAATTCAGCAAAAATTACCAGAAAAGTCTTAATAGAATTCAGCAAAAATCTCTTCAAAATTATCAAGCATGCAGCTGAATCACTTACTTTTGCCATTTCTCATAGGCAACATTCTCAAATAGGGAGAAAACGACTAAATGTTGGCAATTGGTCATCAAGATAGAAACTTCCACACATATTGTAGACACGGCTGAGACACGGCATCGAACATTGTTATTGTAGTATATCAATTAATCATTGATATACTACAATACACATATTGTGGTGTGTAGTTTAACCGTTTAAATATTTGCAGTATGAATAAAAAATCATCCAAACATTTATGTGGGCAAATAAAACATTTGACATTGAAAACTTAATTAATTTATCCTAATTAATAGCTTTGTTTAAAATGTAGGCCATTGTGGCAGCTGAAGGTTAGCAATATTAGTTGGGCTAAAGTCAAATGGAAATTTATTGTAATCAAGTTTGTATTTAGGAAGGGGCAAAGGAGGCAATTAGCCTTATCCAAAATTTTGAAATGGAAAATTACCCACTGTTTCAAACTTATCCTTTAATTTTAGACGCGTAGAACATTAGTTGAAATGAAATACTTATATATACCTATACTATAAATCACCCAATTGACTCCGGGTACCATTAAGTGATTTTGCATTCAATGTGTTATAAATTAATACAAGTATACTATGACCAACTCATATTCACCGAGATATGAGTTATTAGCCAATGAATGCAAAATCACTTTAAGGCATCCGTTGTTAAGTGTGATATTCCTAAAATTCGTTATAATATCATACAAGTCTCAGCTGCTACCTAACGCCATAGAACACGTTGCAGAAGACTCGAAATTCAACGTGCTCTACTGGGATACTTAAAGCTCATGTATGAATATAATTCAAAGATGACACAAGAAAATAGTTAACTGTTTTCTAGGGGTATTACCAAATGAATAACGTCACAGTTCTATAAAAAACCACCTAAATAAATGAAAACGATCTTAAATAGACTAAATAATATTATTACCCAGTGTAAAATTTGAAACTTATTCTTTAATTTTAGACACAGAAAATTAGTTGCAGGAAATACTTGTGTATACCATTAATTCACAATTGAAAATTGTAATGTCAATTTCGCTCATACTGTAACTGATTTGATTAATAGCAGCTGATGAAGCGAGCGCATTATTGTAAAACTAGTCCCAGGTCAACCTCTACTAAAAATTGCCATTCGTCTATAAATGACTCTTGCAACAAGTAATTAACATAACGTGCAATCACTGTATTTACACATCAATCTTGTTGCAAAAAATGCAATGGCCTTTTTACCTACATTATCTATACCAATAATAGATGACTTTATATACCAGTACCAAGATTTTGCTAATGCTAAGGAACCAATACTTCGTATTAATTTCCATGTATATCTCCGAATTGTAAGAGTTCATTTATAATTGGAAACACAAGCTGTGTAAATATACAACTTCAACTTGCCATACTTAAAGCTATACATAGAATCTAAAATATTCTGATACTTCTTTAGAATTCCAAGTTGATGTACGTTGAGACTGGATTTTAATCTTCATCATTTTTTAGATGTGTCCAAAAAGTGCAATGTTTCCTTTCTGAAAATTTGTGTTTTCTTAATAAACAAACTTTTATTTTTTCGCCGGCGTGGTTGGTGAGCTTCAATCGAATAAAACTTGTATGGCCCCATAGAACTCGGTTTGTTTGATTTTGTAACAACTTTGTACACGCTAACTGGCTAAAAACAAAAAATGATCACCATATAGATACGATACATCATTCATGAGGAGAAGCTGCATGTCTTTGCTAAGAGTGGTTGATAATCATACTCTCTTTGGTCAAAATCAATTTTTCGCTAAATGATAATGGTAGAATGAATAAAAAACCAATCGGACGAATTTAAAGTTTTTACATGTTAAGTTAGTCTCTATAAACCTATGCTTAAACACCCAATATACTGTCACTCGAATTTTAGGTGCTAGTGAAACAGTTTAAAAAAAAAGAAAAATGTTAAATAAGGAGTTGTTTCATTTTTACTGACGATATTATAAGTTTCAGCTACCCAGTAGATGGGTACATTATTGTAGAATAATACTTCTATTATTTATGTATATACATACCGAAGTTTGAAAAGAAAATGAGGGAACGACATCTGTTTATTTATATGTCCATCAGCTCATCCTTGGATATTATAAAAACTGACATGAGCTCTCTCTCTATTTTCAGTTGAGGCTTCGGTTTATTGGTTTTACATTTCGTCCATCCACGGAGGCAACAGAATCGGGCTTTTGGTTTGGTCCATTCTTATTTCTCTTGGGTACGGTCTAAATATAAAATCACACTAAAATTACAATTTGATTACCGTTTACGCACATCTTTTTTTACTGTCCTTTTAGAATCGTATTTCAATTTTAAAATAAAAAAATAATACATCCTCAGTTGTATTTATAATAAAATCCAAATGAATCCTTGTTCGAATCAAAGAAAAAAGCTGTGTTTAATTATTGCATAAATATTCTAGTAAACCATATAGATATTTATGTATGTATTTGATGTTTTCGATTTGAAATAGGCAAAAATATGTCCAGTTGGAACAATAGTTCAACCAAAAGTTTCAATCTTTCTTTTAAAATTCATATTCTTAAACTAAATAACTATATATACTTTGTATAAATACACAGTAGTCGTAAATGACTGTGGCGTATTTCGGGGGGCGGCTTAGAGGGCTGAAGCCTCCCCCCCCCATTTCTGGACTTTACACTAAATAAAAACAGGTTTCTTCCAAAAATTTTGAGATTTTTTACATTTTTACGGCAAAAACAACCCCATTTTCGGTATTCTGAAAGTAACTTGTTTTTATGTACCTATTGTAAAGTTCAAAAATTTGGAGGAGGGCTTTAGCTCCCTAACACCCACTCTAAATACATCATTGAGCCCTACTCAGCCCCCCACACTCGCCTTTGCATTAACTCGACATGCTGCTGGTATTTCTCCTACTTATTTTTCTGTCTTAAAATAAATATCAAAAATGTGTAACTGCCAGTGTAAAACAGTATTTAGCTATAGAGACGTAAATATGCTGTGTATTTAAAACCAAATCGAAACCGAAATCATGCAAAAATTTCGTGGCAAACCGAAAACATAGAAACCGAAACCATATCGAAAGACAAACGATATAAAAATTGTCATTTTTAGCTCAATATTTCCATACTAATAAAGTTTACCCTACTATTTCAGCATTATGTTTTATAAAAAGATTGATATACTGGGAACGAAATGTAACGAACTCACAAACTTTTTTGTAAACACTAATCTATCTGCTCGGAGTACAATTCAAGGTCGCAATATCACTACTCTTTAGTAAATAGTATTTATAAAGTATTATGTTACTGCTACTTGAAATAAGCTACCTCTAAAATTAAAAAATAATACTGAGTCATACAGGAAATTTAGTAATCTATTAAATATAAACGATAAGTTTATAAACTAGTTATGCTGGGTGGAGTCCCTTTAAATACTTTTGTACGTATATAAAAAATGGTTATACAGATCACGTCATGGCTTGAATTGGGAGTATAGTATCTACATACTGTAGAATACTCTCGGTGTTATAACTTAAAAACAGTTTACTGATGTTATTTTGCACTTGAAATAAAATTCACATTCACCCAAAATAGCCATTGTATATTTACGCCAATAATAATTTTAAGGTGAAAACGAAGCAACAAAGAATAAGGTCTAACTTACATAAGATAGGCATTTCCAATATACACAGGATTTGTAGACGAATCAGCCCTAACTTTTGCAACAGAACTAAACCAAACTAAAATCGAATCAGTACGAACCTAAAATGAACCGAAGTCGAAAATACCCCAAAAATCGGTAAACAAAACCTGAAAAGCCGTTCAGTTTTGATTTTCTCGTCTATCTTAGCCACTCCAGAGCAACAGAAATTGATATTCCGAGAGATAAACCGAATTTTCTTATCTTAATTACCTGTTGGAAGTAGAGAAACTCGTGAAACTGAAAGAAACAAGAAAGGCGTATTATACAAGCGAGCTCTGATCAGAGAAGACTGTTTGAGACATCGAGTCAGCAGTTTGGACTCTGGATTTGACAAACAGAATATATCGAGTGGCAAATATGTCCTTGGAATGTGAACTCTTGGACTTGTTGTTGTGTGGGAGTATAGAAAGGAGAGTCTAAAGAGTTTCAGGGAGCTTCTTGTTAGGGAGTTTGTCGAGAAAGTCGCACAGTAATAAAAGTTTTGTTAGTTTGCAAAAATCGATAAAATTTGCCACAATTCAGCAATTCGTTGTGAGCTAATCCTTTTCCTTTGTTCTAAAAATAACTATTACCAACTGTGTATAAAAATTAAACTCTTTTTGAGTCACAATGCCAAACACAATGCGCTAACTCCAAACGAACTAGGGAGGTCTCCTTTACGAATAATCTCGATAAATTTTAATAAACCATGATAAAAATCCCCCGTGAAATGCAAACCAATATCGAGTCAGTATGAACTGAAACCAAAGTCGAAAATACCCCAAAAGTATAGAATCAAAACCTTTTTGTCAAAGTTTTTACGTCGATTAGCTACTCCAGAGAAACAAAAAATGAGGTTCCGAGAGGCCAACCAACCAAATTCTAAAGAACCCTTTAGCTTGACTTTGAATTCACTCCGCACAAAGGCACACACCAAGGGTGACACAGGGAAGTACATAAAGCGGCCACCGAAGGGGAATTTATCGGGAAATATTTTGGGACTCGGTAGGGAATGTTTGTGCCTGCCACTGCCACGGATACCAGGAAGAAATTAATTTTCCACCAGCCGCCCTGGGTTTATGCTGTCGAAACCTTAGCCAAATTTTCTTATCTGAATCACCTGTTTGAAGTAGAGAAAATCTTGCTGAACCGCTTACATTAAAAGGGAAAAATCACATGTTCTGTTAATTCTGGTTGTTTGAAACTCAATGAAATTATAACACTTGCACAACAAATACTAAATTCCTTCGACAACTAGTACTGAAATGACAGTAATGAATGAAGGTAAAGACAACGTAATTCTAATGACCTGTAGAACAACCATGCATTATGGGCATTATTGCATATTAAGCGTAATTCAATCCATTCACTAATATACATGGGATTGACAGGGTTCCAAAGGTCACGTAGATTTTCAATGCATGTGGTAGTCGAATGTCCCACTAGTCATACCCAGTTTACAGAATTACCAGAAATTGCCCGGTTTGGATTTTATTGATGTTTAAAATTCATTAGTCAAAATTGATTATATTACCT
>JAQFYB010003917.1:0-17809 GCA_034694085.1 Pogonognathellus longicornis | reverse complement strand
GTGTGTACATACAGTAAGTATATTCTCGTCACCTCAATAAGCCATTACACTTCAATATTTTCAAAGAAAAGTTAACACTGTGTATGAAAACTTTTACGTGACTGCTCGACTGAAAGAATTTTTCTGCATTTTGAAAAGCAATTTTAATGAACACACTAACATCAACCTTGTATTGTAATTTTCATCGAAAGTTGTTTTTTGTAGATATTTAGCATTAACACAAACTATTGTTTAAATTAACATTGAACAATTGCGACTGCTGCTGTCTGCATACTGCATAGATATAAGAACTGGGCGAACCTTCAGAATTGAAATTAATTATTTTACTTTTTGTACTGAAATACTTAATGAAGAAACTTGAGTTTTTTGTGAATTTAGAAAGTAAACTTTAGAGCAATATACCGTAATACCTATGTGGAAAACCTTGTGTTTCTGATGTGAATATAATCATAAAAGTGTTGTAATTTACATAGTGTTGTGCATTCCCATTTCTTGCAGTGCATTTTAGCTCGGCGGATGCACATTACATACCATGTTTGTTATTAAGAAACTTTGTCGTTTTGTAGGTCATTCATTGTTACGGCCATGGAGGGTCAGGTGTTACTCTCTTTTGGGGATGCGCTCAAGATGTTGCAAATCTAGTTGGAAAAGCCATGGTGCAGTTAGCCGGAGATAGAAGCAAATTATAAACATAAATATACTTGGTATGTGTAATGCTGTCACATGAAAAATGAACTATGTATCTATTAGTAAAAGGAAAAATAAATCTATATGTTTATATGTATATACAATACCTATGCCTTAACATTCTTGTTAAACTCATTTCTTCTGCAGATTGGTATTTGTTATTATCCTATGCTTAGCATACATGTAAAACTATCCACTGCATTGTTTGACACTTCATACTTCAAGTGCATGTATATACACCTAAACAACTAACTTTTATAGCTCATTAATTAACTAAGTTCTGTGTAAATAGTTTATAGTTTGAAAAATGTCATACTAATAATTTGTAGCCCTGAAGTTTTGTCCTGAAGGTGTAAACTATTTTGCTGCACCTCACACACGTGTTTGTGTTTGTTGTCTCATCTTAGCCTGAAATAGTTTTGTTTGATTATGATAAGATATATTGATGTGTAATTAAAAACATGGTTATCAATTAACGACAAGTTGAGTATGTGAGAAGAATCTTTGAGTATAGTTTGAATGCTCAGTGAATGGCGAATGAAAATAATTGTGCAGCTAATTTGAAATCGGGCTGTGAAGTTGAATGATAATAGCTGTAAGCTCTATGACAGGAAATAAGTGTAATATTTACATCTGTATGGCGGTCACGTAATTGAGACAGTTATAGTATAGTATAGGGGATCTCCTCTTCATTTCTTGAAAGAATTTGGGTCCATTTCATGGACTGTTGAGCACATGATTTCAATTCTTGATTAAAAACTAAATACGAGTCATTTCTCACACTTAGAATGCATCCATTAACTACACTCTATACAATTGTCATCATTGCCTGCTTCAATGACACTCAAGATTGGCAAGAACTTTCCTACGAGTCATTTTCATGTAAACCTGTGACATGTGAAAATTACATGTTGTTGCAAGATCTTTTTTGCTCAGAGTGTCACATTGACATTGAATGTTGCACCTTAGTAAAACTGTCTCTTTTTAAATATTAATCTTTACTACGTGTTAAACACTAATGTATTCTTTCTTACCTAGCTATGTAGGTAAGATAGGTATAAACTTTCCAAGTTTGCCCTACATGTACAATTCAGTGAAAAAATTGTATTAAACATAGCGAGATTCAGAAATATGGATGCAAGCTACATGGACGTTTAATAATAAACAAGCTACATAGAGCAACTGGGTTAAAACAAATGTATCGTCATTTCTAATTGTATGTAGATATTTCATTGAGATTTATTCGTAAATAGCACTAACTTCTATTCTCGTATCTGACATGTGAATATTACTATGTTGAATATTTGCTTGGTTTGTAACTGTACTAGACATTATAAGATATGTCTCCGAAGGGCGTTGTCTTTTTCTGTGTAGATGAAAATAGCTCATCTCAATTATTTTAAGTACAGCACAAGCTTGTCGTTCAAATGCTTGCATATATCATTTTGTCAATAACACACACACACAGCCTCTACACTAAAACTTTACGATGGATGCTTGAAATTAATTATCTTTCGGTAAGTTGCAAATACACACAACATGAAATATTTCCTCTTTCTTCCTTCTATTGCCGATGGATTTAAAGGGAGTGTGCTTAATCATCTACACGCACACATTTACAAATATTATTATATTGCCCTGATGACTGTATCTATATTTATTTATAGGCACACACATCCTTATGTGGTTTAATTGTAACTACTTTTGATATCATAGTTGAAGCTTATGTACCTACTTATCCTCAACCCCAACAAACAATGATGGATGTTAAATAATTGAGCATTCAGCCAAAGAGGACATTATAATACCACGGCGAACCCGGCGAAGTACAAATAACATCGCTGATGGCTAAAACTTTGTCTCAGGCACAATTCAATCATACATCACAATCACACTTAAAGACAATACGCGGTACATAATTCAACTCTGTCGTCTCCATGTCACAGGCTCCTTACATGGCTCCATTAATAATGAAGATAAAATACTACGCGGACTAAGCTCTCGTGAGAATTTATTGCAAACTGTATCACGACGTTTTAATTTCATGCTGTCAAAGATGCCGACCTGTATACAAAATTATATGTAGGTACTGTGTTGGTACTATGTAGGTACGTAGCTATACATACATAGCAAAACGCATTTCTCCATATTACATTTTAGAATTGTGCACACAGTGAGTATGTACCTAAATATTTGTACTTGTGCTATTATATACATGTATGTATAACTGAGTATTTAGAAGGGAAAGGAACTACTTACTTAAATACTCTGATGATGATTGTTGAACAAAGCTGTAAACTCCGCGAAAATGTTTTCAGGCGATGCCTTTTTGCTGTTGTAAGTTTTTATCGCAGGGTTCTTCCCTTGCATTAATTATATTATATGTTGGAGAACAAGGATTCTTTGAAGAGCTCATTCATAACAGAATTTAACACAGCATTACTATAAACACACATACCCACAAACAAGACTCCGTTTATGAATGCCTACTTAAGCCACACACACACATAGTACATGACACACAATTCTTCCGGAGTGTATTTTTCACTTATGAGCCCATCCGCATTAGTTTGGTGTTTGTGGTATGACCCCTTCACCCATTTTTATCTTATAAATAGTCCTGGTGTTTTTGTTTGCACTTCTAGTCACAGTCTAGAGTAGGATTAGGTAGTTTCGTCGGCACTGGTTCAAGTTCAAATTATTATTCATCATGTTTTCAAGTACAAATATATTCAAAAGTGCATTATTCTTTTATTTATGTGTAAATGCGTCGTTTCGGATCTGCAGTTGTGATACAAGTGTTTACAGCAGTAGTTTGAGTAATAATCGCCACGGAAATTCTAGAATCGGTAAAGCACACTTCACAATTTACTTGCCTATAATGTTACTTGCCAAATTGTAAGCATGAGTTTTCTGAAATGATGTTAATGAATAGGTAATGAAACTCATGGATAATAAAAGTACGAAATCATTAAATTTCTCACGTTTTGCAGATCATGACTCATCTTATGGAGTGAAAAAATCTCTTGGAATATTAAAGCTTGTACTATCTCCGTTCGTAGTGCCCATACTCATTCCGATTTTCATCGTGGGCACTGGGCTCCTGATATTTTTCGTTATCACAGGAATTTCGATTGCGGCTGGTTCTGCTGGCTTTGCAGGTCGAAATCAGCACTCTAACATGCTCAGTTACGTGAGTCCTCTTTCATCTTCTGTGAAATTGGCTCAAGAAGTGCTCAAAAGTGAAGAGTGCGTTAAGCGGATTTCTTGCGAAATTTCCAGAATGGCAAAAGGATACAATGAACGAGATTGGATCGTGAGGTTAGCTATTAATTAATTTGTTGCTAAAGTGGGAACTTTCTCTCAGAGCTAACTTGGGAGATTGTTAAAGAGACTAATACCACTGAATAGCTCAGTCTCCCACACTCACATCTTAAGAGGATTACTTTGGCTGTATAATACCATTATATATATCCATACACACACTAAGGTGTATAAATACTGTATGTAATGACACAGACAATATCACTTGTTCAGTTAAGCTGTAGATGGAATCTACTGCTTTTCAAGTTGTCATGCTTAAAACGATCTCATTCTGACACTGAAAATCTCATATGTACTTTACGTGCTTTATATTGCCTTTATGTAGGTACTTTACTCCCCCATTCACAAACCTAATTTTGTATTGTACTCTTAATAGATTGTTGAAAAAGATTCCTGGAATGACGAAATGGGTCGACTCAAAAGCGATTTCGGGTTCTAAGAATAAACGGCAAAATGGGTATCATTGTGCTGATTACAAATGCAGCGTCATTTCTTCAATACAGCAACCAACAAAATTCGCCATGCCTAAAACGGCTTAAGAATTAGTTTACTAATTAATATTATTGATGTAATGTGTGTATGCAGGTACAATAGTATATAGTTGGACACAATTCTTGTATTTTCATCTCATAGGATAACTGTGTGTAAATGTTATGCTTTTACATTTCATTAGTTGTATTAGTTTATATTGACAACTAATACTTAGATTAAAACGATTGCTCTTGGACTGGAATCTCAAAGTGCTAAATAACGAATTATTTTTATAAGCAGTACTAATAATCTGTTACAAAAGTAGTTTTCTAATAAAATGTAATGCATTTTTGGTTATTGAGGAAGTTGAGTGGGAGGGACCTACAATTTGTAAAAAATTATTTCAAAATGTTCGAAATCTTGCTGTAAATACACCGGACATCATCACACCAGCGTCACTTTCATAACCCAAATAAAATATATTGCTGTTACAGCAAATGGTAGTCACCTGCTATTTATATTCATGCATCAACTATTCCTGATAACCAATAATTAGTCAGGTAGTAATCCTGATCTTCAAAAATAGTCCATAATCTCAAAAATATGAATTTCAACATTGCGTTATATGAATTTTTGTTCAGATCATGTACTTACAACTTAGAAAATGTGTATATAGCGCAATTTTATAAAATAAATAAAATATTATTTTCATTAAAATGAGCATTACAAGTGAAGCATGTATGAATGTAAATACTGGATACCTTCAGTAATCAATCTGTAAATTATGTTTTTCACGTGAGACATACCTAATAATACTAATAAGAATATTTCATCTACTAATAATAGCGTATTATAATATTTAACGCTTGCAAATATAAAGATTAATGACCTCACACTAACTAATACCTTTAGTGCCATTAGAACTTAAGCTGAATTACATGCACACTTTACAGATTGTGTGTGTTTCTGCTGCATCATTTTACTGTAGCAGCTTGAATGCATTGCAAAAGTGAAGTACGTAAAGTTGCATTGATACGTGCATGTGAATTGTGTGGAACCTACAGTTTATCTACACAAGCACAGACAGAAGTTGCAGCCGTACACCAGAGCTTCGCTTGCACTTGCATATAGTATTTGGAGTTAGTGTTAAGACAAATGTATATTATTAAGCAGAATACCCTAAGAATATATTTCACAACACACACACAACTAATACACAACATGTAAGCTGTAAGACTAAACTCAACCTCAAGTATATAGAAGTAATAAAGCAACATTGCGTACAAAAGTATACATTGTACATGAAGTTGCGAATTTTGTGTGTATGCGTGTTGAACAAGTGAGTTGTAGTATAACAACATGCAATGCAATGCTGCTACACAGGCTACGCTACAAGTCTACTTTGTTGGTTTTAGGTGTTGTGTGTGTTAGTTGGTTAGCGGGACTGTGTTGCAGAACTTTGAGAAGAGAAGCTTTGCTTGGTGTACTGCATCCGAATCAAATTTCGTCGTTTTTAGAACCTTGACTTGCGTTTTAGCACTCGTGACGAAACAGTTTTATTTAAATATGAGTTTAACCAACTTACTTTGATTGCAAATACTATAACTATAACAAGTAGTATCACAATGCAATGGCGTTTCTTTCTCTGTACCTATTTCAGTCTCTCGCTTTTGCACTATTTTCAACTAACTCTAGCTCTTTAGAACGATCTACTAGAATGGAAAAACTCAAGAAGAATTCATAATTTTTTAAGGCTGAATATCTGACTGTGAGAGTTACTGAATATCAGGCAAAACTTTATTGTCTACGTTTTTGCCATTGAACTCGTTGTTGGGACTCTTTGTGTATAATGTATTGCTTTGCTGCTGGGTAGAATAGTAAAGCTGGTAAAAAGCTTGTTGTTTTTGCTCGATCTGTAGCTACCAAATGAAATAAGTGACACATGCGATGATGAATGAATTGTGCACTACATAGTATTGCTACAAATACTCCTGCTACCACGCACAGATGTTTCTCAAAAGAAATCCTCGAACACACAATTTATACAATGGCTCAAGTGTCAATGTCAATGAGAATCTAGTGTTTGAAAAAATGCTGTCAACAGCATTTGTTTGTTTGTGGTAATGAAAATGAAACTACATATAAAGGCTTTTGCGTTCCTACTATTTAATATTATTTGGGTTAACACTGAAAAGCAGCTTTAACTTTGTTTATTTACCTACTGCAAGGATTTTATTACAAATTCTCTATAGGCATGTCAAATAACTATCATCTTGGATTAGTAATAGTCAACTTGTTACTACTAGAACTCAAGCTAACAAAAGCTGTACAAAATTTTACAACTACACATAAGGCCTGGCCTCATAACCCCAATTTGGTAGGATTTTATCTTTACCCTGGCTCTTCGTAAGACAATGATATTTCATTATAATATTTTCTTAAAATTATTCGTAAAAAATAGTAATTCTGGTTTACATATCAATAATTGTGTACAGTAATTTCACTCACTACGTAGAAATAAAATTTGGAGATAACAAATCTTTGAGTTCTTCGGGGTATGATCCCAAGAAAGGGCTGGTGTTAATAATTCATGGGTTTCACAATAACTTCAAAACAAAATATTCCCAGGGAGTCAAGGACGGTAAGATTGACTGATACATAGTACCCTACCCACAAAACATTTTTAAAAAATGTACTACAAAATGTTATTACACTAAAGCTAAAACCGATTTCTCTTTGCACAGCGTATTTAGACTATGGATTCGGAAGTAAAGCTAATATAGTTGTAGTGGACTGGGGAAAATTAGCAACTCCAGAATTTGTCATTATCGATTCTTATATTACGGCAAATCACTACTACCCTTATGTGGTTTCCAGTCTTCCGATTGCTGGAAGAAGAGTCGCAGATTTCCTTATCTTTCTAATGAACTCAAACATGTTACCCGATTTGAACAATACTCATCTTGTGGGATTTAGTTTAGGGGCACATTTGTCAGGAATTGCAGGATTTCACTTCAAACAAAATACTACGAAATCTCTCGGAAGGATAACAGGACTCGACCCAGCAGGTGTACTTGCAGAATTTTATTTAATGTAATCTTACAATTATGTTTCAAAAGCATTCGTTCTTACCTGGTCTCATTTTCCGTATACGTTCTTAATATTAATTTTTTCTAACTCATTCATGCTGTACATAATTTAAAATACGCAGAATCGTGTAGGTACTTTAGGTACCCATTCATCTTTAAGGATGGTTAAGTGGTAATTATATATAGCTAGGTACTTAATGGCTTTGATGCGTAATAACTAACTCAGGTCCTTTATTCGACGTGCCTCTTCCTTTGCAAACGAGACTTAAAAGCACAGACGCTATGTTCGTTGACGTAATTCATAGTGATTCAGGTCAAAATGGCTTCATTGAGGCGATAGGCCACATAGATTTCTATCCTAATGGAGGAAGACCTGTTCAGCCAGGATGCACAAAGTTGAACCAATTAACGACTTTCTTTGATATCTTCTTTGGTAATTGCACAACATCAAAGGGCTTATTAAATACTGAATGAAAATAATTTCAACCCACTTTCTATTCATTAAAGGATCCTGCTCTCATAACCGAGCTTGGGAATATTATGTCAAATCTATGAAAAACGACATCAGAGCATGTCAACACACAAATTACCTTTCATTCAAAGATTATGACAAGAAAACCTGCCCGAAAGAAGTTATTTTTGGTGAAGGAGTCTCACGGACGTAAGTAAATCATTTCTATATACGCGTCATTTTGCTTCGTTTGCTCGATGTCTTTGATAACATTCGATTTCATAAGTTAGAGTTGTTACTGTAAGATTTTTCTTTTTGCAGAGCTCGTGGAAAATACTATTTGGATATAAATCCATGATGAAGATGATGGTGCTATGGTGTGTGCACAAATTGGAGCGTCCAACTATTTGACACTAATATTTATTCATGAAACCATTTACGAAGATTTTTTTAAGTAAATACCTATCATGTGAGAAATCTAAATCTACAAGTGTGATTTTCTAACAAATGACGAGATTAATTCTCTAAGAATTCCTACTTTTCCAAGATTTATCTATGAAAAAATAAAGCCTGAAAAATTGTAACTTCAAGCCTTGCTTCACGCTCGACCCTACCAAACAAATGCTGAATCATTATTCAATAATACTTTTTATTCCTAAGACTCATGATTTATCTCCGTCACTCACATCACATCACATGCATCACTGCATAAAGATACACAGATGCCTCAAACAAGCCATGCAATTCTCACCTTCACGGACTCTATATTTACCTTATCACGCTCAATCTGCATTTATATACATAATATTGTGTACTTATATTATCAGCTCTATAGAATACAAACAACATACGTTAAAATATAACGGTTTAGTAGGACTTATAGCACACTGTAACATCAATCCCAATACAATGCAATCGTAACAAGTACAACAGGGTTGGAAAATTTATTATGTCATTCGATTTGATATCAATTTATTTAAAATCTACATACTTTCGTGTGAATTCTACACAAATTTTACACTCAATATTTTGCTAAATGGAGATGTGTCGTTCGTGGAGATGATTGTGTTACGTCGGTAAATGTCAGATTTGCAACTAAATGGATTTCATATCTATTTTATTGAATATAACTTAGCCGATTTATTTCTTCGTTTACTAACATTAGCTCCTATTCCTATTAATCTAGCTGGCACTCGCACTCGCACACTTAAGACTTGTGTACACACAAAACAATTCACCAGAATTAATTTGTGGGTTTAATATTCATTTTTCAAAATGCTGATAAATCCTCCTGATGTCTAAACCTTGGAAATTAGGTACATTGGCAGTATGCACACAGCTTGAATTCTTTTCATTGAATTTCTTTCACAGAGGTAAAGCAATAGGTTGACTGCACTGACGCTTGTGTTGTCTTTGTTGTGTGTTGGCTTTGTTGATGCATATACAAATGGTGATATAAATGGAGTCTTAATTCGTAGGTTGGGTTCTCTTGCTCGGTCGACTAAATTTTGCATTGCAAAATGTTGTTTTTATAATTAATCTACTTCAGCGTAGAACGCATGTTAACAGAATGCCATCAGAAGACGAAACACAATCAGGAGACTATTATATTGTATTAACGAGGTGCAATTGTAATAGACAGAATTCTACGAATTTACGTAGAAGACATATTGAGTAGTGTATATGAAAGAAGACCAGTAAGTAGTGTCATTGCTGTTATTGCGAAAAGGTGATTACTGTTTACTTGACTCACTCAATGATCTTATTTCCTAGGTCAGACGCACTCTTCTTGTTGCAGACCTACCTAAATAAATGTAGAATAAAAGTCCAATTTAGATCAAGCTTCTGGTTCAGTCGTTTTGTTCTCCAAGTTGTCTAAAGATCCCCAGTCTCAAAGATCACTTTGCAGAAGCTTCATTTAAATCATTTACTCCAAATAGCTATGTTTAAGGTAATTACGTGTAACTTAGCTTTACTTTGTTTATACATACGTTGTGCTGCACAGCATAACTACGAATATAGTGATAATTTTATAAACTCTGGAGGCTTATGGATAGACGATATTTCCCGAGGAGACTTAATATCTACACAACATCTAAAAGAAACTGAAACTCCGACATCAAGAGTGGGTATGAACTAGGAACACTTACATGAATAATTTGTAGGTCTTTAATTACTCAACCGAAATAATGAATTGTTTTATTTTTCAGATGTTGGAGGACTCATAACAAGCTTGGGTTTAAAGAAAGGGGCTAGTTTACTTGGTTTGATAGTGTTTCCTATCTTATTCCCGTTTTTCATTCTCAATGGATTTATTCTTTTCTTCACATTCTTGTTTATTTCCATCACTGCAACATCCGGCACAGCTGTAACCACTGGAAGACATCTCGCTAATTCCGAGGGCTTAGGCTTAATAAGTGATGATGAAAACAGCATTTATCAACATGTTTTGCAAAGTGATGATTGCATGGAAAGAATTACATGTGAAATCATGAAACGTGCAACAACGAACAAATCAAAGGAATTGCTGATTGGGTAACTTGTCATTTAATACACGAATAATACAATTTTCGAGATTACTATTACTATTATATCATTCACTTACTTACAATACAATGAGTATTGAACATTAAAATACATAAGTATATCTTTCAAAAAATGCTGTACACATCTACACAATAATTAATTTAAATTTAAATTCCAGAGTAATGGAAAAACTTACACTGACTACAGACTTTGCGAATCGACTCTCAAAAGCCGCGTATAAGAACGAAAACTGTGAAGTTCACTCTTGCAATTGGAAAAATATTTTATTGAGTGCATTTGACACGGAAACTTAAAACCGAAATGTAGAAAGTATTCTGTAAATTGTAAATGAATTCTTATTTATTTTGTTAAGAAATTAAGGAAGTCAATACCATAGTAAACCTTGTGATTTATGTATATACTATGTATTTATTTGACGTGCCGATTCATTTTATCGGGCACTATGCAGTGAAGGAAGTTCACTTGATTTTGATTTTACATACTGTATGTAGTCTGCAACTTCTACTCCTAGAAATGTACGAATGTAACTAACCGCATAATATTATGCAATGCTATAAGTTTTTCTGGGTCAACTTTCAAATGTTCACATTTACGATTGGGGGAACACGGATACATGGACGGGTTCCATAGTTCAGCACAACTACAGTCGTTGAGGGGAAACTAAAAATAAACGCTCTAAAAATAAATTGCATGATACTTACACATTCAGTGCTTCAAGTTTTTGTAGTTCCACGTTTCTTATTCTTGTGTACCACTGTGTATCACGTACTGTACTCGCCAGCTGAATGGCGGATTTTACACAACTTTACATCTTAACCGGCTAAATCCTCCCTGTTCAATAAATTCTACTTGTTTAAGAGTTCTCAAAATTGAAAAACAAATTCAAGAGTGCATGTTTTATTTTCTAAAATTTCAATACTCCTCCGTCTCAAAGGTACTTTATTAACATTCATACCAGACCCAACTTCTACATTTTAATACATTAACATTAAAAAGGTATTTATTTGTGGTGCATGCCACGTGGAAGTGTAAAGATCATATTAATCATCTAACCTAAAAAAGAGTTTTTATTATTCTGTAAAAGTAAATCGATATCCCTGAAGTAAAGTTACCTACATTAAGTCGAAAAGTAACCTAATGTACATTGAAAGAGCTATACCTACCAACTGAAATTACTATTCAATGTTGCTCACGCGATTTTGAGATCCTTATATATGTATTTTATTAAAATATTCCTTTTACTTTGTATAGGAACCTACTTAAGTCTGAATTTGCTGGATTTGCGTATTTCGTACATATAAATATTAGGTTGTGGGTTTTAGGTATACCTTTACTAAGTATAATAGTACCTTGGAATATAGTGAACCTGCCCGAATAGCTTAATACTTCAATCCAGAGAAGACTGAAAATGTTTGCTCTTGAAACTCAACTGGAGCTGGAGAAGAAAGATAATGTTGTTCGAGATTTGCACGTAGCTTTACGAGCAAGTCTGACTAAAGAACATTGGCAAACCTTTGACGATCAGAAGACAGACCGAGGTCGAATTAAAGTACTCCTCGAACTGGCTAAGCAGCAAATCCTGACATGTGTCGATAAGAAGGCCAAGCAACATCCCGTGGCGAAAGACAAGTCTAAATCTATGACTCTTAAAGAGGCAGGCAACAAAGCATTTGGAGCTGGAAATAATCAGTTAGCTCTTCAGACTTATTCTGAATGTCTTTCATGGATGCCCCATGATGGGACGAAAGGTATGTAATATACAACCTCAACCTGTAAGATAATAAAACACAACAATGTTTTATTTTCATGTGTCTAAAACAGTTTTTATAGGCACCTACATACAATTTGTGCTGACATCTTTTTAGATGCTGCAGTGGTGTATGCCAACCGTTCTGCGTCACTATTTCACCTGGAAGAATTCGCTTTAGCTATACAAGACGCTGAAATTGCGTTTAGTTTAAATTACCCTCTCGAATTGCATTACAAACTTTACGAGAGGGCTGGACGTTGTTGCCTCCAGCTGGGGAATAGAGCGGAAGCAGCGAAACATTTTCAGTTAGCTTTGAAGACCCTGGAAAATGCAAAGGGGTTGGATGAAAGCAAAACGTCCAAAATAAAAACCACATTGGAAAACCTGCTGAGAGCTTGTCCATCCAGTAAGGAACTTAAATCTATGCATGTCGTTTGGAATGATTCATGTTTTCAACTGATTCCCTCTCCAGCAAAATAAATTACCTTATATTTTATACGCCAAATCCTACTAGTGCTAAACATTGAAATGCATGGATGTGAGTAATGTGTAATGATTCAAAGGATGAGTTATGCCACGGGCTATTATATTTATTTTCTCTAGTTGTTCAAGAGAAAACACATCAAACTGCTGAATCAGAGAAATAATTTGGCCGATGGCTACACACCGACATTGATTTTGCATAGATTAATGAACTCTGAGCAGGCGATTATTTCACTGCCCAATTACCACCACATGACACATGCCACTTTGATTGGGTTTCATCCACGTCCCTTCCATTCTACCCACACACATTTCACAGTTGTATTTACATAAACCTCTTTCTCCTTGAGCACTTCCAGCATTAAAAGCCTTATACTAACAAAGCTTTTCATTTTCCGGCGATTGCACTTCACGTTTCGAATGGATGTCATATGTACCTACTCTAATGACTACTTTATATGTTTACCTACCTATACGTTTATCACAGATACATTTTGGATATGGTTTTGGTAGTGATAGTGTTCATTGTGGTTAAATAGTTGATGATGTCCTACAGATTCATCATCCAATAATAAACCAGAGGAAGGAATCAGTTTACCGGACTTGGCTGGTGGTCGTGGGAAATATTTGCGAAATGCTTCCAAGCGAGTGGCTATCCGAAGTAATGAGGTGGAAGGACGTTTCGTAGTTGCAACCGAGGATATTCGTCCCGGGGATGTGGTTTTCGTTGAAAAAGCTTACGTCTCCACGTTAGCCCAAGAATTCTGCCATAAACAATGCCATCAATGTTTCAAGTTGTGAGTTTAAATCTTCAATGTAACTACCTTCATGAAATAGCAAATAGGCCCCTTTGTTTCCAATGTTTACACTGCATGCGTAGTGCAAGGATTTAGCTCAAAGTTTTGTTAACTCAGCGAGATATTCACCATTACCATATTAGAGAGGATTAAAAGGATGCAACCTCGTAATTATTTGTTACACAATATGGACTACAAAATAAGCCTTTCTATGTGTGTATCAAATAATGCATCTAAGTAAATTTAGCTCAATAGTTCTCTACTTCTGTAATTCGAAATACATGAACTATCTAGTGTCTTCCAAACAAGGCTGTATTGAAGGAAGTACAGGGGGAATTTGCACCCTCCCAAATCCCTAAAATAGGTTATTTATTCAAAAAAGTGCTTTTTGCCTATTTTTTTTTCATTTTAGGTACAATTTGGCATGAAATAGTTCAAATTTTCGGACACTAGCAATACAGGACACTTTTGTGCATCATGTTGGTATTTTGCCCCTCCCGAAATGGAATCTTAAATACGGCCTATATTGCCATAAAACATACCTACCTAGGTATTATAAGATACCTACTTATGAGTTATGAGATGACAGTTTGTCTACTAATTCTGATTGTTTCGATTGGCTATTGTTAGATGATTACTAAATAGGTCAGACGTATTCGTACTTTTTGTCAATTGTGGTAACGTGTCCCATTCTGAGATCCGAATCAGTTATTACATTAGAAACTGTGTGTGTGTGCAGGTGAGGATTTAGTATTTAGGTGGATACTTAACAAAGTCTTCTTACCTGGAGGATTGTTTATACCGTAATACCCTTTATAATACCGTATTATTAAATATTAGTCTCATCTTGTCCTTAATAATAAGTAAACTTAGTAAACTACTATTGTGTTTTGCGTTCAGTCTCTTTCAGTGTCTGGTAAATAGTAAGTATTAAGTAACGAGGAAAGTATAGCAAGTGTTATTTCTGTGGGTTGTACTTATGTATTATGTCACTTGCTAGACGCATCTCTGTAATAGCGCACATTTATGTTAATCTTCTTTATAAACGTAGAAAATAACAATGACAAGTTATGAGATTAGCATAAAGAAGCAAAGTTTGTGTAAGCATATTATGTGTTTTCCCATACAGTCGTAAACAGATTAGGCGGATCTGCAAGCACTGTAGCTTCGCAAGGTCTGCTATAACATTTATAGGTCGAGAAAACGGTATTTATGTTAATGCGAAACATAGCACAACTCTTTAGCTTAGATATTGTGTTTTGTGAATAATAAACTTGCTATACGTAAGACTGCTTTCACTGTTGTTTCACAGGATCCAAGCTCCGGTTGTCTGCACAAATTGCATAACCGTGTCGTACTGTTCTCCAAAATGCAGAGACATTGCCTGGGCCACTCATCATCGCTACGAGTGCCAAATTCTCGGCTTTCTCCACCGTTCTGGAATTTCTATCATTTGCTACATGGCTATACGCATTCTCACTCAGGTGAGAACTCCTTATAATTCTATGCCATTTCTGCTATATGAAATTTAGTTTCCCTGTAAGGGAAAATGCAGTTGTTTACATATCCCTAGGGTCAGTAATTAAAACCCAACGACTACCAAAGGTCATATTATAATACATTTATTGTTCATTCGTAGATAGCTAAGAGAAATCTTTATAGCAAAATAAAAATAGTCTTAATTAAAGCTGTACGCATAGTTTTATGAGTTTTTGTGCGTTATAATATTCTTCGCCAACTACTTACAGTTGCGTTTTCAAAATTCAACTCTTTATAGTGTTTTAGATAAGAGTTGTAATCACTGATTGGTTTGGAAAAGGATTTCCCTGCTTTTTCTTCATAAACACAGAGGCATAATCTATTATTGTTGTTGTACAGTCAATTATGAAGGATCATCTTTTTTTGTAATAGGCTTTCAGCGACAATAACTCGTGAATATAAATATTTTCTGCTTTATAGGTTTGCAGTTAGGTGTGGTTCTATCAGTATTAAATTGGCAAACTATTAGAGCTATACGTCTTAAGATTCCCAATAGGAGTAATAAGTACTACTAATCAGTAATCGCGGGCTTTCAGTTTTTGAGACACTGGTTGGTTAAAACAATTAAACCATAATTAATTTCATGCTTGACATAAGGGTAGAACCTTTGATGCTTACTGTAATACTTATTGTTAGTACTTACCTAAGTTTAGGTGAAAGTTGAGATAAAAAGACGTAATTAATAAAAAACAAGTCTTCATGTACATACATCACACATTTAACTAGCATATGTAAACAATGATTACCTTCGCCATATCATGGAGTCTGCTTGCACTATAATTAATTTGTAAGTTCACAGATGAGAAAGTGGGGGACTACATATAATTTTGTCTATAGGGGAATCCCGTATCTGTGCTTTCATGGTACAATTTGGCTAATGAGACTGAAGAATTGGAGAGAAAAAATCATGAGAGTGGAGGAGAAAGTAACGGGAGCATCGTTGATAAGGAGGTTGATTCCAAGAAAAGAAAAGGAAACGCAAATGAAGAAGTTCAACCTGAAGGAGAATATCGAACGGACCATGTTGCTCTGTTTCAACTCGTTAGTCACTCGGCGGAAAGAAGTACAGAAGACAATTTTCACAGAGCCGTGATGGCTTTGTATCTTCTTTATGCTTTGAAAAGAACACATCTTTTTAAGGATATAGTTGAAAAGAAAAGTAAATTGAATTGATGAACCGTTCGCTAACACTCTTCTAATGATATGTTGCACAACCTTTGTATCTTGTGTGCATGTATATATGTATATAAAATTATTCCATCTACGCTGGAATTTTATCACTACGTACTACAGTAAAAGCTTCCTTGTGCGTAGAGAGATTTAGATGTTTTATGTTTTCTCCCTTAGAAGCAGAGTCAAGTAAAGAAAGTAAAAATAAAAATAAAAATAAAAGAACATCCACCAGCATACAAGAGGAAGTCACTGAAGAAGTCGTGGAACAAATACTCGGAACTCTTATTTTCCGTAGTTTGAAGTTTCTACAGTTTAATACACACGAAATAGCTGGATGGGATGTAGAAAAAGAGAAATCTGTGTATTTGGGTGGAGGTCTCTTCAATACTCTTGGTAAGCAAAACACTTATTGTCTTGCTGAAATAAACTCATCCTTGATGATAATAATAACGTTGTATCATCATACTTGTGCCGATTAATGTGTTGAGTGTATGGATATAATATTATATTTCTATAGCCAGATTGAACTGATGAATATAATATGTGAATCAAGTGTTCTTGGGTTTCCTAGTTGAACTATGTATACCTAAGCTAATTAAGAGCAATTTTATCTGACTACTCTATCAGAATCGTAGAAATTATTATTATAAATGCAAGTTTGATTTCTTTCTTAGCTCTGTGCAATCATTCGTGTGCTCCATCCCTTGTCAGGTATGTTTCGAAAAAATTGAATATTTCACAATATATATTCTACATTAAGCCATAATTTTATGCCGACACACATTATAACATAAATTATGACCTTGAAACTGCCGAGTGTAACAAAGTAACATTATTTTGCATGAGACACTTAGGTTATGTTTTATGCTTGACTGGCAGTGGCACACGTTGTCGGTTGTGAAAGGAAAAGAGCTCTCGAACTATACAAGGATATCCAAACAATGTAGCTTTCTTTGGACTTTATTACTTTTTGTATTTGCAAACACGTTTTAAATCTACATAGAATTTGCCGATTCCAATAACTACCTAATACCTACATACAATTCCACATTTGAAATGTATATTTCAAACCCTAGAAATTGGTGTATGGGTGCGTGAGTTTGGCACAATTGGCGTAAGTGAAAATGGTGGACTGAGAATGGCAAAAATTTTGTCGATGTATGTATAACTTTAAGAAGATATTACATGCAAATGTAGTAATCTATGTATGCACACCATGTATATTTGTATATTTTGTATGCGAAATATACGCACTCTTGAATCTACATGTTCCTTGTAATGTAGACTGCTAAATCAAAAAACTATTCAACAAACATACGACATAGAATTTTACTACAGCTAGTGGGTTTTTATTAAAATTGATTATAAAAATTACAACATTTCTCCTGATAGGTCAAAGGTCATGTTCTCAAATGCTGGCAATATCATATCGAATACCTTGATTGAACTAAGTTTCAGTGAACGAGATAACGGTAAAATGGAAAGAAAAGAGACATTA